>JACVBY030000088.1:0-64953 GCA_017589505.3 Metroxylon sagu | reverse complement strand
TTGCTTGACATCTCTCATCAACCCCCGTGGTTCCTTACATAAGCTCACCGATCTTGTTCTGGAGATGGGTTCGGCGTTTAGATCCACTCCATGAATCCTATTTATGGTTCTTCGTAAAAGTTAAAGTTCAGCCAAAATAGAGTAATAGTTAAATCCACTGTAGTATGATACTTAAAAAGGCCACCATTTATCATACAAGAAACATAAACGCAGCATCAGATAGCGATACAAAAAGAAGCAATACAAACATTAAGGGCAAATTGTCATCATCCAAAGAACCACAATTAAAGAACATCAAGATTTCCAAAAATGCAGATAAATATCAAGACGAAATATGCAAAAACAAGGCATGCCACAGAAAGCAACATGATCAACTCTGGAAAAGACATTAGTTAGTGTCGATTGTAAATCCGCCATAAATTAGAAGGTCAAAGTTGATGACATATCCACATAAAGAAGTAAAGAACGCCAAACAAGGCACCGTAAACCCAACAAGAATGGCATCTATCGTTAGATTAAGGCAAGGCGTAAACGCAGCAAAGAATAAGAAAGTTACGAGCCTCAAGTATTTCATGATGGTATCCAAGAAAACTTCCAATTCAATCCATTTCATTCTTTTAATAGATAAGCGCCGAGAGAAATACACACACACAGAGAGAGAGAGAGAGAGCAAGAGCAACCTTCGCTCTGGAAAGCAAACGCCCTCGTTCACAGTACAATAAATGGAAAGTGCACTCTCGCTCCCCGCATGACCGACTTCCACGGTGACGATGACAATGGCGAGGAGAAGCACAGAGAGAGGGAAGGGATAAAGGACTAGAAAGGGAGAGCAAAGGAGGAGGGGTTGCGTTTGGTAAGAGGAAGGGGAACGGATCAATTCACGTGCAACTTTGGCCTTAGGGGTCCAGCCTAACCTTAATCATGAAATCTTCACTTCGCCAACCAACAACGAGGCTTCAAGCTTCTGGTTCCCCCCACAATTATATTCAATCCTGGGTAGCGTAGGTTAGGATATTATTATTTTCTTCATAGATATTGATAATTAAATACATACTTTGATTCATTGGCATGCATCTCTATTGTGACGAGCTTATGTACGGACCCAAATGGTATGTCGACTCACCTTCCATCCTTTTCCTAACATTAATTTTTTTAAAAAAAAACTAAAAGGACTATATTTTAATGTGGCAATACAATAATAACAACAATAAAGCCTTAATCTCAAATTAATTAAAATTGGCTAATCCAATCCTTTATTTCCCCCATTATGCTCAATCCCGAAATCATATCTTTCCTTGTAAGGTACAAAGATTTTGGGAACTTCCTTTCTTTTATCGCTTCCTTCCGTGTAATTTTCGATCCGGAATTCTCTATCTCTTTTTTTCCTTCTCTACATGCATCAAATCATTCCCTTTATACAAATGCATTTTGATCTAAATCCAAGTTCCACATTTTCAATCCATTTAAGTCGTTTGTCTCTCAATTTATCCTTAATTAGTGCTACTTCCACCTTTTTATAAATGATTTCATTTTTTTTATCCTATCTTTTCTTATGTTACCATACATCAATTTCAACATTCTCATTTTAACTTGTATTCATCTTTGTGCATATATATAATAATTTTTTAACTTGCCTAACATTTTATATCATAAATTATAGCTAGCTTTATAGATATCCTCGTAAAATTTTTCTTTCAATTTAATAAGTACTTCTACAATCACATAATAATATTTCAATGACATTTCTCTATTTCATCCAAACCTTACATTAATCCTATGGACAAAATCTCTTAACATTACGTATTAATAATTGATCCCGAATACTCAAAAATAATCTTTTTTAGGAACCTTTATATTCTTCCTCCGATTTTTATTTTACATTCATCTCTATTTTCTAATTATAAGCTTCAAAATTATATTATAAGTATTATGTTCTCTTTGTCCTATTTAACCTAAAATCTTTAGATTATAATGCATTTTTCTCTATGCTATTTCTAGCTTATAATTAATCTCAACCTTAGTTTTACATCCACTAGTACTTACATATCATTTATGAATAGTATACATCCATAAAATATCATCCTTAATATATCTAGTGAGCTTCCATGCATAACATTAAACCAAAATAATAAAAACCTATTGTAATAGGTGAGTTTATTAGTACTAATGCTTTAGTAATTCTTATACTAATGACTATTGACTCCGTCTCTATAATATATATATATATATATATAATAGTTTCCTAGTATCTTTTCTAATATTTAACATAAGATTTTTTAGAGAATCTATTATATACTTCTTTTTAAAATAATAAAAAATCATATAAAGATCCTATCATTCTTTTTTTTATACTTTTTTTATTAACCTCTATATGCAAAAAAAGTAGCTTTTTATAGTCGTGGACCTCTCCAAGCATAAAACTAAATTGATTCTTTGATATTTTTTATAGTATATCTCAACTTATGCTCAAATTATCTTCTTCCAAAAATTCTTTTATAATTTGATTCATTAGCTTGATACCATAATAGTTAGAGTAATTTTAAATATCTTCTTTATTCTTCTCAAATTGATACTATAAGTCTCTTTCTTCATTCATGAAACATCTTCTCTTAGTCTCTAAAATCTTATTAAATAAATTTGGCACCTCTTAGCATCACCTAAACATTACCACTAATCTTCAATGAAAAATAAAAATCTTATACATCACAATTTTTTTATTTTCTTTTAATGGAACTAATAAGGTATCCTAAATTATCTATATAATTTTTATTTAATCAATTTACTAAAATAGCTTTCTTTTTATCTCTCTTGGATCTCTTTCCTTTCATGATTAAAATTTTTTAGTCATTATATTTCGTTATGCATTTAACTTGAATTATATCTTTAGTTTTACTTTCTATTAGTCTTACAATTATATATATATATATATATATATATATATATATATATATATATATATATCTTTCTCTCTATCTTTAGCTTCTATCTTGTGATTTAATTCTTTATTAGCCTTTTGTACTATTTGTTTAACTTATTTCCCTAACCGTCTTATAACTTTTATATGCTTGCTTCCTGTCTTTATATTTAGATAATTATTTTTAATACTCTTTTTTAGCCTTAACTACTAATTAAACTTTCTTATTCCACCATCAAGTTTTTCTTATCATATAGCTCTTTTTTTTTTAACCTTCTTGCTTAACATCTTCAATAGCTTCTTTTTCTAATACTACTCAGTCATCTCTTTTGATATAATATTGATTTCTCTATTTATACTTTTATTTTTTTTTTACACATCATTCTATCCTTAAAATTTAGTAGTTTCTCATCTTTCAAATTCAACCCCTTAATCTTTGAAATTCTTAATTTTTTTTTAATTCTTTCTCCTTCATTTTTTGAATACATACATCCTTAATCAATCAATTTATATTGCATGGTTAAACACTCACCTTGTATAATGTTATAATATTTATAAACTATTTGATCGATCTTTTTTAATAAATAAAAAATCTATTTGACAAGCATTATATCTACTTTTAAGAATTATTAGATAAAAATCCTTTTTAAGATATGTATTAGCTACCATACTAAATTATATATCATTATCAATTCTAAAGTAGCATTTTCTTCTTAATTTTTATCTTCAAATCTATAATCAACATGGTATTCTTTTACAAACTTGTATTGTATTTTCCTACATGTCCATTTAAATCCTTCTCGATAAATATTTTTTCTCTAAGAATCTCTTAAATTAGTCTATCCATATCCTTCTTAAAACTTTACTTTTGAAATATTATCTAAACCTACTCATCAAGAAGCATAAGTATGAATAATATTAATTAATTCATTATTTAACATTAGCTTTTTAATCTAAAAAAAATAAATAAACTATCTTCTTTATTCTCTTTAATATTCTCCAACCTCATCTTTTAGATTCTTAACAACAATAACTTCTTTACTCTATTTTTATATACATCAACTCCCCACCCCACCTAGATCTCTTACATTTTCACAAAGACTCTATACCCACGATCATAGCAAGGACTAGCAAATATTTCATCATTTCCATGTAAAGCACCATCATACCAACAATGATTGCCACATTCTCATTCTGACATTGGCAATTTTACAATCTCTGTTAATCACATTTGCAAGCATCTATACCACAGCATGAAAGATTATTTTGTCCAAAAATCACCCAACACCCATAGGATATGGTGTACCACATTCGAAAGCTTATTATTTAGCTCAACACCATATGATGCTATGACATGGGCTAATAGATAGCAATTGACATAATACAAGCCAAATGCTGTAAATTCTCCTCCCTATACATTTTCTTCTTGACTGTCATGGGACATAACATCTTAAATGTCTACACTCCCACTTTCAAAGACATGGGGCATAGCCTGCACTACCCATGTAAACTAGCTCTTCCATGGTAAAACTACTAAAGCCATTTGGCAATCTCATGGCATTTTATCATCATAGGTTTTAAAATTGTTAGGAGTCGCAGTTTCAGTTTTCTAGTATGTAATGAAAAGACAATTCAATAGATCAAACTGTGATCCAGAGGCAGTGGATATATTAGTTGAATAGAATATCCTATTACCACTCAACGAATTAAGAATGTATTAGATTGACACTGTTAAAACCTTTTTTGCCAAGAAAAAAAGTTTCTTAATTGATAAAAAATCTCTCTCTATGAAAATCCCTGCTTTCTATCAAGGCTTTTGCTACTATCTGGCTATATGTGGGTGGTGCCATGAATAAAAAGAAGTGGAAGGACATTAGGGGATGGTATGAGAGGTTGAAGGCTTTGAAAGAAGATTTGGGCGATGAGATTAAAGCCTAGTTTCGTAAAAGAACCTTATAAAAATATCCTAGATGAACCCTTCTACCAAAGAACAATCGATAAAAACTCACAAAGCTACAATGATCAATTTTGAACACTCAATTGTCCACCCAAAAAAATACCAAGGAGATAAGAAATAAGCCACTCTTCTAAGAGACCAAAAATTCTCTAGGAAGTAACGGTGATGGTGTATGTATGTATGAATATATGTATGTGTATGCATATATATAGAGAGAGGCAAACTTAGTTATATTTGAATGTAATCAAGTTTCGTATTTGGTTACCTTTCCTATACTTGGATCCATACGGATCCTAGAGCTACCCAATCTTATTCACTTTTTTTATCTTTGGGATCCATGATCTATGTGGATCAAAGGGTAAGGAAGGTGATCAGATCTAGACTTAACTATTTCCATACTTGAATGTAGTCAAGTTCTAAATCTGGTCACCTTCCTCACCCTTGGATCCATATGAATCCTGGAGTCACCCCACCTTTTAAACTTTTTCAATCTTTGGGATTTGTTTACATTAGTAAATTCCCTATTATCCATATCTTTTATTATGTTAATATACCTAACTAGTACTCATTTCTTTTTTAGCACCCACCATAAGATTTTTCTAAGGATCCTATCATATGCTTTCTTTAAATCAATAAAAACTATATAAAGATTTTATTTTTTCTCTATATGTTTTCATAGATAATTATATTTTAAATCAATAGATTTTTACTATTTTTAAATTTTTTTATTTTTATTATATTTTTATTTTTAAATAATTATTTTTTCTCCCTCAAATAAAAGCAAGGATTCTTCCTCAAATCATTTTACAAATATTATATATTTAAATATTATAAATATTTAATATATTTTAGTAATGTATATTTAGTAATGTTTATAATATTAATAATTTTAAATTTAATATTCAAATAATATTATATAAATATATAATATTATTTAAAATTTAAATTTAATATTAATATATTATATTATATTACTTATTTAATATTAAATATATATTTAATCTTTAATAATTAAATATTACTAAGTGCATATTTAAAATATATAATTAACTTAAATAATATTATATATTTACATGAGAGTTAAGAGCATAATCTGGGATTATCATACTTTGGTAATCTCATATACCCATCTTTTAAAAGAAAACTAGAGTACTATGATTTGTTGCAATCTTATATTATTAGGAATTAAATATTACCATCCAAATTACTATGTCTAATTGCCAAATATGGATCACCACCAACCAAATGCTCCTTAAATTATTATGATTTATGGTAAACTTAAATTATTAGAAATCAAATATTACCATACTAATTACCAAGCATTATAATTTGTATAGTAACATTACATTATCAAGATGGATTACTATCAAACAAACCCTACGAAATAAGATTTTTTTTAAAAAAAAAACATGCAACTCCAAGCATAAGCATCATTTGGCTCGTGATAGTGCCCAAAGTATAATTCTAATTTCTAGGAAAAAAAAAAAAAACTTCATGCCAGCGAACAAATCATGCCGTCAAAATAGGGCGGAACAAATGAGAACATAAAAGGTCTACCGGATGCCATAAGAAATGAACCGCCAACTCCTCCACAACCCCCGCCCCCCCCCCGGCCCCGGCACGACCATATTATATATTATTGTCAAGAATTATGTCGGGGGGTTCAACTTTACTTTTACATTTCCTAAGGTCAAGAATTATATAAGAAAGTCTCTGAATATTTTAGGAAAAAAAAAGCAGCAGTCGAAGAAGGATGGTCAAATTCCTTGGCACAAATGCAAACATCAAGTTAATACCACCATTCAGAGCGCAGCACCAAGCAGCAGGCTACACATACGTTGCAGCAAAAACCCTCGCATCCACTCCACTCCAACCAAGCAATAGACCAATATCATTCGTCAGAAGTAGATCCTCTTCCTTTCCTCGAAAGTTGATTCCTTCTTGCAGAAGGGGCATGCGATGGATTCAGTCATTGGCCTGTCTTCCAAAATCCCTGCAACGGCATGCTGGCATATCACATGCCCACAAGAGCCCAGCCTTAATGGTGGATTCCACTCAGTTGCCCGCTCGTACGTTACCGGGCATAAGAAGACTGAATGGAAGAATAACTCACCAAATAAACTGACGGCCTCCGGCAAGTCCAAGTCACGGACGGCTTGCCAGGCATGCAGCCGTTCAGCAGCCATATGCAGCAGAGAAGGCAGCATTTGGCCTCCAGCTATTGTAACCACGTACAGTGGGCTCCTGTGAGGATGCCCAGATAGCCTGCGGAATTGCTTGAACAGCTCCTCAGCCACCTCGATCATTTGAGTCGTAGACGTAAGCTCAAAGTATGGAGATCGGTCAAGCGGACCTGCGAAAGCAAGACAGCCCATCAACTCTCCAAACTCATCAGCCTCGAACGTATGGGCAATTGGAGCCAAGCATCTCTGCGCATGGTCTAGGGCATCCATTGCGCTTTCTCTCTGTACCTTGCTCAGGAACTGCAAGCCATGAAGCTTTGGTATTAACTCCTCACCGTGTGCGGCAGCCCAAGACAGAGCAGGTTCAAGGTTTCCAGACACCAATGCTGCTAGAATTAGGTACACCCCCAAAAAGGTAGATCTCGCGGCAACAACAGCGTCCGAAAGCTGGGCCTCACGTATGAACGAGTCACCCAATTCAAACAGGCCTTGGTGGTACAAGTGATATGCTATGCAGCAGTTGACTGTGGCAACATCCCAGTCAACATGCCAATACGCTGTGGATATGTCTTGCTTAAAATTATCTGTGATGATTCTGGCACAGCTGCCAAGACAAAAATCCCATCCCTCAGGGTCGTCTTCATGCTCTTCAACATCATCCCTTACCTTCGGTATCCCAGAAAAAGTTTCCCGCAACTGCACGCTCAGCTCCCGGAGAATGGTTCCCTGATCCTTACCGGTTGACCGCAATGCCTCCAACGCTGCTCCAATATCTTGCAAACCACGGTCTATACATGGTCCATGGGCACCAGAACGCTTATCCAGCGCCTCAAGAGATTCAGAGAATGAAGCTTTTAATTCGATGAATGCAGCTTGTAAGTATCCTAGATCCATCTGATCACCTAAGAATCAGCCTGAGCTAGCCAGCCAGCAAGCAGCACATATTCTAGGCCTGCATCAGCATGCATGTATGCCAGCCATAGGCTCTTTCTAACACATGTTCAAGGGCCAGAAATACGAGAAATTTATATAATGTAGCAATCAGATCTCTGCAGTGTAGGACATATGATAGTGGAAATAATAATAATATAATATATTATAATATAATAACTAAAGATGGATGACATGGACTAATACCTATGTCAAAATTCTATCCTACACTCAACATTAAACCACAAACGCTTCACAGGATCACAATCCACTCAAAATGGCAGTTCACCAGACATGAGAACTATCTTAATCATAGGATGCACGAAAGCTAGCTAAATTCCGCTCTAGAGTGGCATGCTGTTAATTAGTGGTAAAATTGTCATGACCAAGAATAATCAACAAAAGAGCCTCCTGGATATTGGTCCTGCCACCAAGAGCCCTAGGGTAAGAGTAATACCTAAAGGCAACATAAATGTGACCGTGTGCATTTAGAATTACTCTTAGGATGAAATGACTGTAGTACTTAGGTCGAGATACACATGGCTCATGAGATAATGATAAATAATTCATCTTAATTGCCTATTTGCATGCTTAGTGATTACCACACAATATTCAGAAACTGTATTCTAGTGGCAATCATGCGGTGCCAGCAGTAATAATAATATTAATAATAATAGTAGTAATGGTACTAGATAGCAATAATAATAGTGATGATGATGATAATAATAATATAAGCTTAGCTGAGAATGGAATTGTTTTGAGAGTCTGAATTATGTGATTCCATATGGTTTGCCTCTAATTAATTATGCCGACCAAAAACTCATTCCTTTCATAACTTATAGGCTCTTGAAATGCTACTTTTTCTTATAATTTTTGGATACTAATAGAACCATATCCACGAGAGTACCACTATGTAACAAACCAGAATGTCAATTAAAAAAGTTCCAACCAAGAAAAAGACTATATTGAAGAGAACTAGACAAACCTTGCTTGGTTCCAAAACTAGGATTTTAAAATGATAGGTTTGAATTGTTCGGGCTTAGTTTCTGCTGATGGCTTGCAGCAATTATTTTATAATTTATTCTCACTCTCTAAAGAATAAGTGAATTAACAACTAAAATATTCTTTAAGAAAAAAGGAATCTAAGGTTTAAAACAGAGATGAATGAAGAAAAATGATTCATTTTAGTTGATCGTAACTAGTTTAAAATTAAGACTTTATTATTATTGTTGTTGTAAGAAAAAGAGAATCTAACAAGTAGAAAATATAAGTTGTTACCTGAGAGCTACCAAATAAAAGGCTGAATGTTGACAAACTCAAATCTAAAAAATGTAACAACTAAAAGAGGACAGTGACATCTAGATGTTGTGCAATAGGAAGAAATAAAGACGAAAAACCAATGAGGTCTTGTATATGTTACTCAGAACCATAATTAACAAAAACATTCAAAGCATTCCACTATATTATCAGTGTCACAGGATAGCAAACGTTTCCAAAACTTATTCCACGCAGAAGCCAATGATCAGACAAAAATAAACAACTGGCTCAATCCAAGATTTACTGTCCCCAACCATCTTTTGATCCAAAAGTTGTTATATCATGTAACACATACTATATCATCAAATTACCATCAACATTTCATTTTTCAACATTATGTATACAAAGTATCTTTACAGAGATCTGCAGAAGTTCCATTTTCGATGATTAAGAACTAAGCAACAAGAAAACCAATTTCCTTTCTACCAAATCCCAATTGTTCTAACAAAATAAGTTTCAAAATGTTGATCATGTGCTCCACTGTCATGACATATACAGCCCAAAAATAATATAAAATAAAAAAAAAGTTGGTGTTCACAATTTCGAATTTGCTAACAGTCCCACCAAAAAGCCTGCTCCTTCTATGTGATTGTTGCATAACTCTTTTGATCAATATGTCAACATGTCCACCGAAATTATAGATGCCACCACAATGAGTCATAGGCCAGAATTATCCAAACTCTCCGCTCAATCAAGTAAATTCAGCATATTTCTTTTACCATTCATTTTATTTACTATTTATCTAAAGATCAGATCCTCCTTGATAGGATTTAACCACAGCCCTGACATTCCACGTCCTCCTTCATACAAAAGGAGCCATTAGAAAATTAGCAAATTCTATAAAGATCTTACCTCTCTCTTCAGTTCTTCTCACTTAGGTTATTATAGTATCCATTGTATCACTAAATCCTAAGTAATTTCAAAATTTACATTTCTTTCTTCAATGGATTTCCCCCTCTTGGATCTAGTAGATATAAACATAATCTTTATGATATTTAGGCAATAAAATCATGGGCTAATTGAATCTTTCTTCTTGTTGTCGTTCTTTTCCTTTTTTTAATGAATCTTTCATTAAAAAAAGAAAAAGATAAAAAAATTCCAGATGCTTCATCTACCCCTTAGAAAACCAATACATCTAAATCTTCTTTTTTCATTATAAATATAAGATTAACAGTCAGCAAGCCTGCTGTGGTGCAAACAAATGTTCGCCAACATTTTCTTTTTATTCCAAGATTTTTGTGCATTAAGTTTGCTCTTGCACCCTAAAGTATGTTTCCCTACATAACATTTAAGTATGATCATATCGTCACAATCTTGGTCATTTTTATGGGATCATCTTCAAGCGAGCAAGTCATCCATTGGTCGCTTGACATCTTTCATCAACCCCCATTGTTCCTTGCATAAGCTCACCGATCTTGTTTGAGATTGGTTCTGCATTTAGATCCACTCCATGAATCCTATTTGCGGTTCTTCATAAAAGTTAAAGTTCAGCCAAAATAGAGTAATAGTCAAATCAACTATGTATGATACTTAAAAAGGCTACCATTTATCATACAAGAAATGTAAACAGAGCATCAGATAGCGATACAAAAAGAAGCAATACAAACATTAAGCAGTTGTCATCATCCAAAGAACCACAATTAAAGAACATCAAGATTTTTGAAATATAAATAAATATCAAGACGAAATATGCAAAACAAGGCATGCCAACAACAACATGATCAACTTTGGAAAAGACATCAGTCAGTGTCGATTGTGAATCCGCCATAAATTGGAAGGTCAGATTGATGACATATCCACATAAAGAAGCAAAGAACGATAAACAAGGCACCATAAACCCAACAAGAATGGCGTCCATCGTTAGATTAAGGCAGGGAACGAGCAAAGAATAAGAAAGATAGAGCCTATGACAGATGGTATCCAAGAAAACTTTCAATTCGGTCCGTTTCATTCTTTTAAGAGATAAGGCCGAGAGAGAGAGAAACAGACCTTCGGTTCTTGGAAAGCAGCCTCGTCGTACAATAAATAGCAAGCAGCATCGCTCCACATGACTGACTCCATGGTGACAGTGACAATGGCGAGGAGAAGCGTAAAGGAGGGAAGGGATAAAGGACTAGAAGGGAGAGCAAAGGAAGAGGGGGTTAAGTTTGGTAAGAGGAAGGGTTAGATATTATTATTTTCTTCACGGATATTGATGATTAAATAATATTTTGATTCATTGGCATGCATCTCTATTGTGACAAGCTCATGTACGGCCTCATGTAATGCCGACCACCTTCCATCCTTCCTAACAATAATTTTTTTTAAAAAAAATAAAAGAATTACATTTTAATGTGGCATATAATAATAACAACAATAAAGCCTTAATCTCAAATTAATTAAAATCAGCTATTTGAATCCTTTATTTTCCACTATGCTTGATCTTGAAACATATCTTCTGTAAGGTACAAAGATTTTAAATTTTTCTTTATCACTTTCTCCTGTGTAATTTTTGATCCGACCTCTATCTTTTTTTTTCCTTCTACATGCATCAAATCATTCCTTTATACAAATGCATTTTGATCTAAATCCAAGTTACATATTTCTAATCCATTTAAGTCATTTTTCTCTCAATTTATCCTTAATTAATACTACCTCCACCTTTTTATAAATGATTTCATTTTTTATCCTTTTTTTTATGTTACCATATATCAATCTCAATATTCTCATTTCAAATTGCATTCATCTTGTATATATATATTTTTTTAATTACCTAATATTTTGTATCATAAAGTATAGCTAGCTTTATGGATGTCCTGTAAAATTTTTCTTTCAATTTAATAAGTACTCTACGATCACATAATATTTCAATAATATTTCTCTATTTCATCCAACCTACATTAATCCTATGGACAATAATTGATCCTGAATATCAAAAATGATCTCTTTAAGAATTTCATATTCTTTGATTTTTTTTAACATTCATCTATATTTCTAATTATACTAAAATTATGTTATAAATATTCTATCTTTGTCCTATTTAATCTAAAACCTTTAAATTATAATGCATTTCTCTATATTTTTAGCTTTTGATTAATCTCAACTTTAATTTTATCCACTGGTACTGTATCATCTATGAATAATATACACCATAAAATATCATCCTTAATATATCTAGTGAGCTCATGCATAACTAAACAAAAATGATAAATAAACCTATTGTAATAGGGAGTTTGCTAGTACTACTGCTAGTAATTCTTATACTAGTGACTAGTGACTACTTTATAATATTAATATATATATATATATATATATATATATTAATATTTCTAATAGGTTCCTAGTATCTTTTCTAATATTTACGATAAGATTTTTTAGTGACTTTGTTATATGCTTCTTTTTAAATTAATAAAAACCATATAAAGATCCTATCTAGTTTTAAATTAATAAAAAATCTATTTAACTAGTATTATATCTAGTTTTAAAAATTATTAGATAAAAATCCTTTTTAAAATATGTGTTAGCCCATACTAAATCATATATCATTGTCAATTCTAAAATAGCATTTCTTCTTCATTTTTATCTCCAAATCTATAATCTGCATGTATTTTTTTAAAACTTATATTGTATTTTCCTACATATCTATTTAAATCTTTTTCGATAAATACTTTTCCTCTAAGAATCTCATAAATTAGTCTATCCATATCATTCAAAACTTCACTTTGTAACATTATCTAAACCTACTCAAGAAGCATAAGTATGAATAATAATAATTAATTCCTTATTTAACATTAGTTTAATCAAAAATAAACTATCTTCTATCTTCTTAATATCTGCAACATTATCTTTTAAATTCTTAACTACAATATTTTTTACTCTATTTTTATAAACATTAACCTCACCCCACCTAGATCTCTTACATTTTTGCAAAGACTCTATACCCACGATCATAGCAAGGACTAACAAATATTTCATCATTTCCATATAAAGCACCATCATACCAACAATGATTGCCACATTCTCATTCTAACATTAGTAATTTTACAATCTTTGTTAATCACATCTACAAGCATCTATACCACAGCATGAAAAATTATTTTGTCCAAAAATCACCCAACACCCATAGGATATGGTGTACCGCATTCGAAAGCTTATTCTTTAGCTCAACACCATATGATGGTATGACATGGGCTAACATATAGCAATTGACATAATATAAGTCAAATGCTATGAATTCTCCTCCCTGTACATTTTCTTCTTGACTGACAACTCATGGGACATAACATCTTAAATGTCTACACTCTCACTTTCAAAGACATGGGGCATAGCCTGCACTATCCATGTAAACTAGCTCTTCCATGGTAAAACTACTAAAGCCATATGGCAATCTCATGGCATTTTATCATCATAGGTTTTTAAATTGTTAGGAGTCGTAGTTTCAGTTTTCTAGTATGTAATGAAAAGTCAATTCAATAGATCAAATTGTGATCCAAAGGCAGTGGATATATTAGTTGAATAGAATATCCTATTACCACTCAAGGAATTAAGAATGTATTAGATTGATGTTGTTAACACCACAATTCAGATTTTTCTTATTTTTAAGAAGTAGCAGTGTGATAGGTCCCAATTTTGAAGATCCTTTCATATCCCTTCATATCTATAAGATTGATTTGAAGGATCTAACTATTAAGGGAAACTTCTGATCATATACAATGATTTATTTCCTCAATTATGTATTAGTTCCATTAAGAGGTTTCTTTATATAATTGTATTAATCTTTTCTTGAATAATTAAGGTTTCAACCATATAAAATGTAACAACCTTTATGGCTTTATCATTGTGAATAATATTATTGGTTTTTTTTTTTTTAAGGCTCAACCCTCCTGAAGTGGTTATCAGGAGGTCTGACTCCCTCGAAGCAGTCATTTGGAGGCATGATCCCCTCGAAGTGATCATAGTTATCTTAAATTCACTATTTTATCTATCGTTACAATTGGGGTTTGCAATAGTTGGTATCAGAACTTAGTATCGATAACCTACTATTCTTCTATCCTTTACCTTATTTTTTTCTATTTCTTTCATCTAGAAAACCCTATTATCAAAAAAAAACTCCCTACATAACCTTGATTCTTGCTGCCTTAAAACCCATCTAGTTCCTATTCAAAAAAAAAAAAAAAAAAAAACCTTAGCCTTATTTTCTATTTTTTTTCCTCTTGAACAAAAAGATCAGCCTTATTTTCTATTTTTTTATAAAAAAAACTCTTCTCCTCCCTCATCCTTATGGACAATCTGTGAAGCACCACCAAAACCCTCACCGCCACCGGCTTCTCTTCTTCCCTATCCTCCTCCACCATGACTCGCTGCAACATACCATTCCCTGCTCTTCTTCTTCGTAGCCTCTCCCCATCTCCAAAATCCTTTCTTCTTGTTACCACCCCAAAATCGTCTAGCTCCTATTAAAAAAAAAAAATCCTTGCTTCTTGTTTCTACTCCCAAAACCAGTCCAGATCCTAACAAAAAACAAATAGCCTTATTTTTGGCTTTTCTCCATCTGCACAAAAAAAGAAACCGGACTTCTTTTTTTCACCGGCTCACCTCTCTGTCATCGCCGGTCTTTTCCGTTGATCCTCCAATCATGCCTCCGTCGAGCAACCAGAGCTGCCTCCTTCTACACCCGACCACATTGAAAGCATGGTGGGCCCATAGCCCACTTGCAAAAGAAAATTCAGTTGAAAAAAAAAAGAGAGAAAAGAAGGGAGAAAAACCAAAGAAAAAGGAAAGAGAGAGAGAAAGAAAAAGAAAAAAAAGAGAAGGAAAAAAAAAAGAGAGAAAAAAAAAAGAGAGAAAAAAGTTCTTTCTTATTTTCAAGGAGGTTTGCTACCAAGACCTGTAAAGATATGGCAGAAGGAATCCGTCAACAATAGTGAGAGAAGCACGTGGAAGGTGATATAAAAAGCTTAAGAGAGGCAACAAAAGCATCGGTATTCGAGCTACGAAAATCTAATAAGTAGCTAATTGATGTCATGACTGATTTAAAAAATATGATGGCAGGCATAGCAAAGAAGAAATTTGGAGAATCTTCAAGCAATATGCATTCGGATTATCAATTTCAACAACATAAGATTAATTCTTACATAGAAATAAGAGGAGCAATCAAGTCACAAACCATCCGCTTGAAGTTTCTTCATTTCAATGGAGATGATCCCAATGGATGGATTTATCAAGCGGAATAGTTCTTCAGGTACAATTTTACCTCGAAGATCAGAAGGTTACAATAGCTTCTTTTCACCTTGAAAAAGAAGAATTACAGTAGGACCAATGGATGGAGAAAGCTAGAGGCAAGGTTTCATAGAAGAAATTTGTGATAGGGCTCTGCACTCGTTTCGGCCCAAGTGTCAATGAAGATTTCACTGGAGAGCTAATCAAGTTGAGACAAACAGTTACAGTACATGAGTATCAATCCTATTTTGAGCAACTCGCTAACCGCACTACAAAATTAACTGAGGAGTTTTTTGTGAGTTGCTTCATGAGTGGATTAAAGAAAGAAATTAAGCATGATATTTGAATGTTCCGACCAACCAATATGATTGAAGCTATTAGGTTGGCAAGACTCAAGGAATAGCAGTTGCTTGCTTTACACAAGCCCAAGGTGAGCCAACCTATAGCAACCACTTCAATTCCTATTGAAGATTTCACATCTCTTTCTATTTTAATCAAAAGATTAATATCAACAGAAACAAAAGAAAGAAAGAAAAAAGAGTTATGCTACAACTGTGATGAAAAATTTAAACTAAGCCACCGTTGCAAAACCAAGCAACTATTTCTTATTAATGATGATTGGTTCGATGATATATCAGAAATAGAGTCAAACAAAAATTATGAGAAATAGTTGAATAATTTACCTTCAGAAATTTTCATGCATGCTATTACGGGTAACTCGTCTCCTTAAACAATGAAAGTAAAGGCAAAATTAAAGAAGCTACCCATTACTATTCTAATTGACTCAGGCAGCACTCACAATTTTATTCATCGAGAGCTAGTCAAGCATCTTAATATTCGATGGTCAAACAAAAAATTTGTAGATGTCATGGTGGTAGATGGTGCTCAGATACAAGTCCAAGGTACATATGAAAATCTTTCTATATCTATACAAGATCTCAAATTCATATCGGATTTTCATATGTTACCTCTTAAAGAGTGTGATGCAGTTCTTGGGGATCATTGACTTTGCACCCTAAGTAGATGATGCTCAGATACAAGTCCAAGGTACATGTGAAAATCTTCCTATATCTATACAAGATCTCAAATTCATATTGGATTTTCATATGTTACCTCTTAAAGAGTATAATGTGGTTCTTGGGGCACATTGACTTCACACTCTAAGACTAATTTTATGGGATTTCTCTAAGCTTCTCATGCAATTTAAGATTTAAGAGCAAAAATATATATTGGAACGGTTTAAAGATCCATCCATGGAGATTCCAGTAGCCACGGCATGGAAAAAAGGGAGGCTAAAAGAGACTCTACAATATACTTGTATTCAATAAAAGAAAGTGAGTTAGCTCTTCATGAATCAAGCTATCAGAATCAGTCAAATAGTTCATTGCTACATTATATGGAAACTCAGCTCATACCTCTTCATTAAAGCCAAAAACAAGCTTTAGGCCTAACAAATGTGTGATCATACCTTAACATCTTTGAGTTCCAGAGACTAAACACAAGCAGCTAATTTTTACAGTTTTGAAGCTAAATTATTCTACTAATAGTTTTTTATTTGCTCTACAACATTTAGGACAAGGTTGATTTTAACGATGGGTGGAATGATAGGTTTCCCAATTTTGAAGATCCCTTCATATCCCTTCATATCTATAAGATTTTGATTGATTAGAAGAATCTAGTTATTAAGAAAAACTTCTAATCAATTTATTTCCTTAATTATACATTACTTCCATTAGGAGGTTTCTTTATATAATTGTATTAGTCTTTTCTTGAATAATTAGGGGTTTCAACCCTATAAATATATAATAGCCTTTATGGCTTTATCATTGTGAAATAATATTATTGGTTTGTTTTCTTGAGAGGCTCAACCCCCTCGAAGTGGTTATCAGGAGGTTTGACCCCGCAGTCATCTGGAGGCATAATCCCCTCAAAACGATCACAGTTATCTTAAATTTCTTATTTTATCTATTATTGTGATCGAGGTTTGCAACACAGTGATATTGATATTATGATCTAAATATGATCGATATAAAGAAGCTTATAACAAAGAAAAATTGATGCCGATGTAATAAAAGCACCAATTTGAGTAACCAGCTTCAGGAACATACTATTCCAATAACAATCACTAGAAATTAGTGTTAAATCTACTCCAAAACATAGAAAAATCACACTAATAAGAATGGGAAAACCAACAACTTTTTTGCCAAGGAAAAAAGTTTCTTAATTGATAAAAATATCTCTTTCTATGAAAATCCCTACTTTCTATCAAAACTTTTGCTACTATCTTGGCAAAAAAGTTTCTTAATTGATAAAAATATCTCTTTCTATGAAAATCCCTACTTTCTATCAAAACTTTTGCTACTATCTACCTATATGCAGGTGGTGCCATAAATAAAAAGAAGTGGAAGGACATTAGGGAATAATATAAGAGGCTGAAGGCTTTGAAAGAGGATTTGGGCGATGAGATTAAAGCTAGTTTCCTAAAAGAACCTTATAAAAATACCCTAGATGAACCCTTCTACCAAAGATCAATCAACAAAAACTCATAAAGCTACAATGATCAATTTTGAACACTCAATTGTCCACCCAAAAAAATACCAAGGAGATAAGAAATCAGCCACTCTCCTAAGAGAACAAAAATTCTCTAGGAAGCAACAATGATGGTGTATATATGTATGTATATATATATATATATATATAGAGAGAGAGAGAGAGAGAAGTAGACTTAGTTATATTTGAATGTAATCAAGTTTAGGATTCGATCAGCTTTTCTACTATTTTCAAATTCTATTTATTTTTAATATATTTTTTATTTTTGAATAATTATTTTCTACCTTAAATAAAAAGCAAAGATTCTTCCTCGAATCATTTTACAAATATTATATATTTAAATATTATAAATATATAATATTATTTAAAATTTAAATTTAATATTAATATAATATATTATATTATTTATTTAATATTTTATATATATTTAATATTTAAATATCACTAAGTGCATATTAACATATATGATTAAATTAAATATTATTATATATTTACATGAGAGTTAAGAGCATAATCTATAGTTATCATATTTTGGTAATCTCATATATCCATCTTTTAAAAGGAAACTAGAGTACTATGATTTGTGGCAATCTTATATTATCAAGAATTAAATATTACCATTCAAATCACTATATCTAATTGCCAAATATGGATCACCACCAACCAAATGCTCCTTAGATTATTATGATTTGTGATAATCTTAAATTATTAAAAATCAAATATTACTATATCTAATTATCAAACATTATAATTTGTATAGTAACATTACATTATCAAAATGGATTACTATCAATCGAACCCTACAAAATAAGATAAAAAAAATAAAACATGCAATCCAAGCATAAGCATCATTTAGGTCATGACAGTGCCCAAAGTATAATTCTAATTTCTAGGGGGGCAAAAAAAAAAAAAACTTCATGCCAGCGACCAAATCATGCCGTCAAAATACGGCAGAACAAATGAGAACATAAAAGATCTACTGGATGCCGCAAGAAATGAACCACAACACCCCCCCCCCCACCCCCCCCCCCCATATTATATATTATTGTCAAGAATTATGTCAAGGGGGTTCAACGTTACTTTTACATTTCCTGAGGTGTCATCAGAAGAAAGACTCCGAATATTTTTTTTAAAAAAAAACATCAGTCGAAGAAGGATGGTCAAATTCCTTGGCACAAATGCAGACATCAAGCTAATACCACCATTCAGAGCGCAGCACCAAGCCGCAGACTGCACGTACGTTGCAGCAAAAACCCTCGCATCCACTCCACTCCAGCCAAGCAACAGACCAATATCATCCGTCAGAAGTAGATCCTCTTCCTTTCCTCAAAAGTTGATTCCTTGTTGCAGAAGGGGCATGCGATGGATTCAGTCATAGGTCTGCCTTCCAAAATCCCTTCAATGGCATGCTGGCATATCACATGCCCACAAGAGCCCAGCCTTATTGGTGGATTCCACTCAGTTGCCCGTTCGTACGTGATCGGGCATAGAAAGACTGAATGGAAGAGTAACGCACTCAAGGCCTCCGGCAACTCCAAGTCTCGGATGGCTTGCCAACCATGCACCTGTTCAGCAGCCATATGCAGCAGAGAAGGCAGCACTAGGCCCCCAACTGTTGTAACCACGTACAGTGGGCTCCTGTAAGGATGCCCAGATAGCCTGCAGAATCGCTTGAACAGCTCCTTAGCCACCTCGCTCGTTCGAGTTGTAAGCATAAGCTTAAAGTATGGAGATTGGTCAAGCCGACCTGCGAAAGCAATACAGCCCATCAACCGTCCAATGTCATCATCCTCGGACGTATGGGCAATTGGAGCCAAGTATCTCTGCGCATGGTCTAGGGCATCCATTTCGCTTTCATTCTGTACTTTGATCAGGAACTGCAAGCCACGAAGCTTTGGCATTACATCCTCGTAGTGTGCGGCAGCCCAAACCAGAGCAGGTTCAAGCTTTCCAGACACCAATGCTGCTAGAATTTGGTGCACCTCCGAAAAGGTCGATCTCGGGGCAGCAACAGCATCCGAAAGCTGGGCCTCGCGTATGAACGAGTCACCCACTTCAAACAGGCCTTGGTGGTACAAATGATACGCTATCCAGCAGTTGACTCTGGTAATGTCCCAGTCAACATGCCAATACGCTGTGGATATGTCTTGCTTGAAATTATCTGTGACAATTCTGGCACAGCTACCAAGACAAAAATCCCATCCCTTAGGGTCTTCTTCATGCTCTTCAACATCATCCCTTACCTTCGGTATCCCAGAAAAAGTTTCCCGCAACTGCACGCTCAGCTCCCCGAGAATGGTTCCCTGATCCTTACTGGTTGACCGCAATGCCTCCAACGCTGCTCCAATGTCTTGCAAACCACGGTCTACACATGGTTCATGGGCACCAGAACGCTTATCCAGCGCCTCAAGAGATTCAGAGAATGAAGCTTTTAATTCGAAGAATGCAGCTTGTAAGTATCCTAGATCCATCTGATCACCTAAGAATCAGCCTGAGCTAGCCAGCCAGCAAGCAGCACATATTCTAGGCCTGCATCAGCGTTCATGTATGCCAACCATCAGCTCTTTTTAACACATGTTCAGGGGCTAGAAATACGAGAAATACTGTAGCAACCAGATCTCTGCAGTGTAGGACATAGGATAGCGGAAATAATAATAATAATAATAATAATAATAATAATAATAATAATAATGTAATAGCTAAAGATGGATGACATGGACTAATACCTATGTCAAAATTTGATCCTACACTCAACATTAAACCACAAACACTTCACAGGATCACAATCCACTCAAAACGACAGTCCACCAGACATGAGAACTATCTTAATCATAGGATGCACGAAACCTAGCTAAATACCACCCTAGAGTGGCATGGCTGTTAATTAGTGGCAAAATTGTCATGACCAAGAAGAATCAACAAAAGAGACTCCTGGATATTGGGCCTGCCACCAAGAGCCCTAGGGTAAGAATAATACCTAAAGGCAACATAAATCTGACCGTGTGTATCTAGAATTACTTTTAGGATGAAATGACTGTAATACTTAGGTGGAGATACACATGGCTCATGAGATAATGATAAATAAGTCATCTTAATTACTCATTTGCATGCTTAGTGATTACTGCACAAATTTTAGAAACTGTATTCTAGTGGCAACTATGAGGCGGCAGCAGTAATAATAATAGTAATAGTAATGGTACTAGATAGTAATAATAATAGTAGCAGTAATAATAGTGATGATGATGGTAATAATAATAATATTAATATAAGGTTAGCTGAGAATGAAATTATCTTGACAAAGTCTGAATTATGCGATACCGTATGGTTTGTTCTGATTAATTACGCCGACCAAAAACCTCATTCATTTTATAACTTATATGCTCTTGAAATGCTATTTTTTCTTATAATATTTGGATACTAATCCAACCATATCCAAGAGAGCATCACTATGTATCAAACCAGAATGTCAATTGAAGAAGTTCCAGCCAAGAAAAAGACCATATTGAATAGAACTAGACAAATCTTGCTTGGTTCTAAAGCTAAAATTTTAAAATGATAGGTTTGAATTATTCGGGCTTAGTTTCTGCTGATGGCTTGTAACAATTATGTTATAATTTATTCTCATTCTCTAAAGAATAAGTGAATTTAATAATTAAAATATTTTTTAAGAAAAAGAGAATCTAATGCTCAAAACAAAACTAAATGGAGAAAAAGGATTCATTTTTGTCCATCCTAACTAGTTTGAAATTAAGACTTTGTTATTATTGTTGTTGTAAGAAAAAGAGAATCTAACAACTAAAGAATACAAGATGTTACCTGCGAGTTATCAAATAAAAGGCTGAATGTTAGACTCTGGACAAACTCCTCAAATCTAAAAAATGTTAACAACTATAAGAGGACAGTGACATCGAGATATTGCACTGACATCGAGATATTGTGCAATAGGAGGAAATAAAGACAAAAAATCAATGAGGTCTTGTATATGTTACTCAGAACCAGAATTGACAAAAACATCCAAAGCATTCCACTATGTTATCGGTGTCACGGTACGGCAAACATTTCCAAAACTTATTCCATGCAGAAGCCAACGATCAGACAAAAATAAACAATTGGTTCAATCCAAGACTTACTGTCCCCAACCATCTTTTGATCCAAAAGTTGTTATATCAGGTAACACATACTATATCATCCAAATACCGTCAACTTTTCATTTTTCAACATTATGTATACAAAATATTAGATCTGCAGAAGTTTCATTTTCAGTGATTGAGAACTAAGCAACAAGAAAACCAATTTCCTTTCTACCAAATCCTAGTTGTTCTAACAAAATAAGTTTCAAAATGTTGATCATGTGCTCCACTATCATGCCATATACAGCCCAAAAAATAATATAAAATAAAAAAAAAGAAGTTGATGTTCACAATTTCGAATTTGCCAACAGTCCCACCGTAAAGCTTGCTCCTCCTATGTGATTGTTGCATAACTCTTTTGATCAATATGTTAACATGTCCACCAAAATTATAGATGCCACCACAATGAGTCATAGGCCAGAATTATCCAAACTCTCCGCTCTATCAAGTAAATTCAGCATATTTCTTTTACCATTCATTTTATTTACTATTTATCTAAGGATCAGATCCTCCTTGATAGGATTTAACCACAGCCCTGACATTCCACGCCCTCCATACAAAAGGAGTCATTAGAAAATTAGCAAATTCTATAAAGATCTTACCTCTCTCTTCAGCTCTTCTCACTTAGGTTATTATAGTATCCATTGTATCACTAAATCCTAAGTAATTTCAAAATTTACATTTCTTTCTTCAATGGATTTCTCCCTCTTGGATCTAGCAGACATAACCATAATCTTTATGATATTTTGGCAATAAAATCATGGGCTAATTGAATCTTTCTTCTTCTTGTTGTTCTTTTTTCTTTCATCAAAAAAAGAAAAAGATAAAAAAAAATTCCAGATGCTTCATCTACCTCTTAGAAAACCAATACATCTAAATCTTCTTTTTCCATTATAAATATAAGATTAACAGTCAGCAAGCCCGTTGTGGTGCAAACAAATGTTCGCCAGCATTTTCTTTTTATTCCAAGATCCTAGTGCATTAAGTTTGCTCTTGCACCCCAAAGTATGTTTCCCTATATAACATTTAAGTATGAGCATGTCATCACAATCTTGGCCATTTTTATGGGATCATCTTCAAGCGAGCAAGTCATCCATTGGTTGCTTGACATCTCTCATCAACCCCAATGGTTCCTTATATAAGCTCACCGATCTTGTTTGAGATGGGTTCTATGTTTAGATCCACTCCATGAATCCTATTTATGGTTCTTCGTAAAAGTTAAAGTTCAGCCAAAATAGAGTAATAGTTAAATCCACTGTGTATGATACTTAAAAAGGCCACCATTTATCATACAAGAAACATAAACAGAGCATCAGATAGCGATACAAAAAGAAGCAATACAAACATTAAGCAGTTGTCATCATCCAAAGAACCACAATTAAAGAACATCAAGATTTCCGAAAGACAGATAAATATCAAGATAAAATATGCAAAACAAGGCATGCCAACAGCAACATGATCAACTCTGGAAAAGACATAAGTCATTATCGATTGTAAATCCACCATAAATTGGAAGGTTAGGTTGATGACATATCTACATAAAGAAGCAAAGAACGCCAAACAAGGCATCGTAAACCCAGCAAGAATGGCATCCATCGTTAGATTAAGACAAGGAATGAGCAAAGAATAAGAAAGACAGAGCCTATGATAGATGATATCCAAGAAAACTTCCATTCAGTCCGTTTCATTCTTTTAAGAGATAAGGCCAAGAGAAAGAGAGAGAAAGAGAGAGAGCAAGAGAGACCTTCGGTTCTTGGAAAGCAGCCTCGTCGTACAATAAATGGAAAGCAGCCTCGCTTCGCATGACTGACTCCACGGTGACGGTGACAATGGCGAGGAGAAGCGTAGAGGAGGGAAGGGATGAAGGACTAGAAGGGAGTGCAAAGGAGGAGGAAGGGGAACGGATCAATTCATGCGCGACTTTGCCTTAGGGTCCAGCCTAAACCAATCGTGAAATCTTCAGCTCGACAACCAGCAACGAGGTCAGGCTTTAGTCCCCCCACAATTATATTCAATCAGGGTAGTAGGGCTAGATATTATTATTTTTTTCACAGATATTGATAATTAAATAATATTTTAATGATTGTAGTTTCAACCTCAATTTTTTCTCAGAAGGAAAGGTAAAAGAGGTGGAAGATTAGAATTCAAATTTTCAACAACAATGCTACTTTTAACTTTTCATTTTGAAATCATACTTATCTATCTAACCATATGTTAGCCACACACAACTAACCACATTTGATTTGACTCAACAAACTACCAAACTTATTAAAATATTAATCGTATAATAATAATAACAATAAAGAATTAAATTTTAACACTCTTCCTTAATTTCTTATTGTGACATTCAATAATTCTCTAAAGACTTGTTTCTTAAAAGTGCTTTAGTAAAAATATCTACAACTTGATCATTGGAGCTGCAATATTTGATTTGAATCTTCTTCTTCTCCACTGCATCTCTAATGAAGTGATGCTTGATCGCATTCCGACTTATACGGCTATAGTAAACTAAATTTTTAGTCATAGTAATTGCTGATTTGTTGTCACACAAGATTAGAGTAGCTTCTCTTTTCTTCTCACCAATATCGTTCAAAATACGCCTTAACCATATTGCTTGTGAACCTGCCAATAATGCTGAAACATATTCAGCCTCGGCTGATGATTGTGCCACTGTTTGTTATTTCTTAGAAGCCCAAGCAACTACTTCCGAACTAAGAGAAAAAACATACCCTGAAGTGCTTCTCATATCATCAATACATCCAGCCCAATCACTGTCACAAAATCCCAATAACTTTGCATCAACATTCTTCTCAAACCAAACACCAAAATCAATAGTACCTTGGATGTATCTCAACACTCTCTTAGCATCCACAAAATGAATTTGAGTAGGTTTGTGCATAAACCTGGACAACAAGCTTGCTGCATATATAATATCAGGTCTAGTAGCTGTCAAATATAATAAACTTCCAATCAAACTTTTATAGAGGGATGCATTCACTTCTTTACTTCCATCTTCTTTGCTTAGCTTTTCATTCATAACCAATGGAGTACAAACTGATTTACAAATCACCATTCAAAATTTTTTAAGAAGAATTTTTACATACTTCTTTTGCCAAATAAACATTCCTTCTTCTTCTTGATAAATTTTAATGTCCAAGAATTAATGTAATAAACCCAAGTTACTCATTTCATATTTTTGCTTCATCTCTATTTTAAAGTTAGCAATCATTTTTTCATCATTCCAGTAATCACTATATCATCAACATAGAGAGAAATAATTAGAATATCATATGTACCTTACTTCTTAATGTATAATGTTGGTTCATTCTTGCTTCTTTAAAAACCTTTGTTGTTGAAGTAAGCATCAACCTCATTATACTAAGTTCGAGGTGCTTGTTTGAGGCCATACAAAGCCTTTTTTAGCTTGTAGACTTTTTTTTTTCCTCTATTTGCCACAAAGCCTTAAGGTTGCTCTACATAAACCTCCTCTTTTAGAGTACCATTCAAGAACGCTGATTTTACATTAAGTTGATGCAATAATCAGCTATTTTTAGCTACTAAGGCAATGAGAATATTAATTGTATCATGCTGAGCCACTGGAGCAAATGTCTCTTCAAAGTCAATTCTAAGTTATTGAAAATACCCTTTAGCTACAAGCCTTGCTTTATTCTTTTCAATAGAACCATCCAGATTGAATTTCATTTTGTAGATCCACTTCACACCAATCACTTCTTTACCTTTTGGTCTTTCAACTAGCTCCCAAGTTTTGTTCTTCTTAGTCACATTAATTTCTTCTTCCATAGCTTTCTTTCAAGTCTCTTCTTTAATTACTTTTTCAAAACTTCTGACTCAATAATACAAAAATTGCAACTAGCGTACACATCACTAAGGCTTTTCATTTTCCTTAAAGGTGTACTTGATGATGAATAACTAGAGCTTGATAATGAACTTGGACATATTTGTGGAGACATTTATGGTGCATCTTCATGAACATCATTTTCATATTCTTGAATTTCTTATGTTTCATTGAGAATAATGGCCTGACCTTAGACTTTCTTCTCTTTCCAATCCCATGCATCCTTATCTTTAAAAATAACATCTCTACTAATAATAACTTATTTTTTTTCAAGCTGAAAAGGCTATAGCCCTTTGATTTTGAGTTATAACCCATAAAAATGCATTTTTCACTAGTCTCATCAAGCTTGTGTCTAACATTCTTTGGAACATGAGCAAAACAAATACATTCAAAAACCTTTAAGTGATTCACTGATGGCTTCTTTCCACTCTAAGCTTTAATTGGAGTTTGATTAATCACTTTTTATTGGGCATCTATTCAACTAATAAACTGCAATAGAAATCGCTTCACCCTAAAAAGATAAAGGCAGCCTCTTCTCATGAAGCATTGCTTTTGACATCTCTATAATGGTTCTATTCCTTCTTTCCACTACTCCATTTTGTTGTGGAGTGTATCCAACCATTAGCTATCTATTCAAGCCAATATCTTTACAAAAATTATCAAATTCATTTGAGTTATACTCACTACCTCTATCACTTTTCAACACTTTAATCAAATATCCACTTTGCCTCTTAACAAAATGCTGAAATTTTTTAAAGATACTAAACCCATCTAACTTTTGCCTTATAAAATATACCCATGTTATTCTTGAGAAGTCATCAAGTTAAGAAGTATTTATTACCTCCATGAGATGGTATTGACATAAGACCACATACACTGGTATGAACAAGCTCCAATGGTGCTCTAGCTCTCCATGCCTTTTCTTTTGAAAATGCTTCTCGGTGTTGCTTCCCAAGTGCACAACCTTTACAAACTTCTTTTAATTCTTGTATAGATGGCAGCCCATATACCATATTCTTCTGCTGAAGATTCTTCAAGCTTAAGATTCTTCAAGCTTTGAAAATTCAAATGTTCAAATCTTCTATGCCATAACCATGAGTCACCAACCATATCCATCTTCAAAGCTACATCATTCTTGTAAGAGAAAGTGAGAAGAAAACTTTTATTTTTCTCCATCTTGATCTTTGCTACAACTTGATTTTTTTTATCGAAAATTTTTCAAGAGTCTTCTTCAAAGTGAACTGAGTATCCATGGTTAACAAGTTGCCCAATACTTAGCAACTTTTGCTCCAGTTCTAGAACTAGCAGCACATCGCAAATGTATTTTGTTCCCTTTTTTATTTTTATGGCACTTATACCTTTTCCTTTTGCTTGAACTAAGGCACCATTACCCATCTTCACTTGAGAATTGGAAGCTGAATCAATCTTCATAAAAATTCTTTCATTGCTGGTCATATGATTGTTACACCCACTATCAAGAAACCAAACATCATGCTTTCACTCCGTAGCTGCTTGATAAGCATAGAATAGATTGGCTTCTTCTTCTTTTTCTTCAGTGAAATTTGCTTGCTGATTTTCTTCAAGTAACAATCTTTTTGGACATGATCAAACTTTTTACAATTATAACATTGGGGCTTTCCTCGAAACCAACAATCTTTCTCTACATGGCTTCTTCTTTGACAGATTCTACATTTTTGTTTAGTGAACTCCTCATTAATTTGCCTTGTAAAGTTGCCTCTTCCTCTTCCTCTTGACTTGCTTCTACCTCTTCCTCTTATATGTCTTCTACCTCTTGAAGATTCTTCCTTAGAGTTTTTGTCGTGAGGTCTTATATTAACATTGAGCTTGGATTGAAAAGCACTCTCAATTAATTTTTTAGAATGTCTATTCAACCTTTGCTCAAATGCTTTGATTGATCCCATCAGCTCTTCAACACCCAAAGATTCAAAATCTTTAGTTTCTTCAATAACAGCAATAATGGGGTCATATTTTTCATGCAAGCTGATAAGAATTTTTTCAATAATTTTTTGATCAGAAATAGTATCCCTATATATCTTCATTTGATTCATAACCTCTATGATTCTAGTGAAATAATCCTTAAATAACTCTATTTCTTTCATCTTTAAATTTTTAAAATCTCTTTGCAAAGTTTGAAGCTTTACGGTTTTTACCTTGGAAGTGCCTCTATATTCCTTTTGAAGAATATCCCAAGCCTCTCTTACTCTTGTTGCATTGATAATTCTTGAAAAAATTATATCGGCTTCTTATTGAATCAAAGCTAGAGCTTTTACATCTTTCTTCCTTTGATCCTTTAATTATTGGTTTTGGGTATTACTCAAAGAAACTGTATCTTTCTGTTTATCATACCCATCTTCCATATACTCCCAAAGATCATATGATAAAAAAATTGTTTTCATCTTCACAAACTAAAAATCATAGTTTTCTCCATCAAAAATGGAAACTTGTAATTATTGAGTACTTACAGTTTGATTACTTGAACTTGCCATCTCTAAAACTTGAAACTGCTTGAAGGTATCCTCACTCAAGCCTTTCGTCGAACACCTTGAGAGCATGGGAAGACTGCTTGGAGGTGTCCTCACTTAAGCCTTTCGTTGAATACCTTAAGAGCATGGGAAGACTGCTTAGAGGTATTCTCACCTTGTATAATGTTACAATCTTTATAACATATTTGATCGATCTTTTTAATAAATAATATATTTGACTAGTATTATATTTAGTTTTAAAAATTATTAGATAAAAATCATTTTTAAAATATGTATTAGCTCATACTAAATCATATATCATTGTCAATTCTACAATAGTATTTTCTTATGCATTTTTTATCTCCAAATCTATAATCTGCATGTATTCTTTTAAAACTTGTATTGTATTTTCCTGCATGTCCATTTAAATCCTTTTTAATAAATATTTTTTCTCTAAGAATCTCTTAAATTAGTCTATCCATATCCTTCAAAACTTTATTTTGTAATATTATCTAAACTACTCAAGAAGCATAAGTAAGAATAATATTAATTAATTTATTATTTAACATTAATTTAATCAAAGTTAAACTATCTTCTATCCTCTTAATATCTGCAACCTCATCTTTTAGATTCTTAACTACAATAATTTTTACTCTATTTTTATATACATCAACCCCACCCCACCTAGATCTCTTACATTTTCGCAAAGACTCTATACCCATGATCATAGCAAGGACTAGCAAATATTTCATCATTTCCATATAAAGCACCATTAAACCAATAATGATTACCACATTCTCATTCTGATATTGGCAATTTTACAATCTTTGTTAATCACATCTACAAGCATCTATAACACAACATGAAAGATTATTTTGTCTAAAAATCACCCAACACCCATAGGATATGGTGTATCGCATTCAAAAGCTTATTCTTTAGCTCAACACCATTTGATGGTATGACATGGGCTAACATATAGCAACTGACATAATACAAGTCAAATGCTGTAAATTCTCCTCCCTATACATTTTCTTCTTGACCGACAACTCATGGGACATAACATCTTAAATGTCTACATTCCCTTAAACTATCTCTTCCATGATAAAACTGCTAGAGCCATATGGCAATCTCATGGCATTTTACAATCATAGGTTTTTAAATTGTTATGAGTCGCACTTTTAGTTTTCTAGTATGTATTGAAAAGTCAATTCAATAGATCAAATTGTGATCTAGAGGCAGTGGATATATTAGTTGAATAGAATATCCTGTTACCACTCAAGGAATTAAGAATGTATTAGATTGATGCTGTTAACACCTCAATTTAGATTTTTCTTGTTTTTAAGAAGTAGCAGTGATATTGATATTATGATCTAAATATGATCGATATAAAGAAGCTTATAAACGAAGAAAAATTGATGCCGATGTGATAGAAGCACCAATTTGAGTAACCAGCTTTAGAAACATACTATTCCAATAACAATCACCAGAAATTAGTGTTAAATCTGCTCCAAAACATAGAAAAATCACACTAACAAGAATGGGAAAACCAACAACTTTTTGGCCAAGGAAAAAAGTTTCTTAATTGATAAAAAATCTCCCTCTATGAAAATCCTTCCTTTCTATCAAGGCTTTTGCTACTATCTGCCTATACGTGGGTGGTGCCATAAATAAAAAGTAGTGGAAGGACATTAGGGAATGATATAAGAGGCTGAAGCCTTTGAGAGAGGATTTGGGCGATGAGATTAAAGCCAATTTCCTAAAAGAACCTTATAAAAATACCCTAGATGAACCCTTCTACCAAAGATCAATTGATAAAAACTCATAAAGCTACAATGATCAATTTTGAACACTCAATTGTCCACCCAAAAAAATACCAAGGAGACAAGAAATCAGCCACTCTCCTAAGAGAACAAAAATTCTCTAGGAAGTAACGGTGATGGTGTATGTATGTATGAATATATGTATGTATGCATATATATAGAGAGAGAGAAAGAGAGAAAGAAATGTAGACTTAGTTATATTCGAATGTAATCAAATTCAGAATCTGATCACCTTTTTCACGCTTGGATCCACACGGATCCTAGAGCTATCGCATCTTATTCACTTTTCTCATCATTGGGATCCATGAACTATGTGGATCAAATGATAAAGAAGGTGATCAAATCTAAACTTAACTATATTCTATATTTGAATGTAGTCAAGTTCTGAATTTTGTCACCTTCCTCATCCTTGGATACATATGGATCTTGGAGTCACTCCACCCTTTACAATTTTTCCATCTTTGAGATTTGGTTACAATAATATGATGGAGCAGTTCTTTTACTAGTAATTGCCCCATCATACATATCTTTTATTATGTTAATATACCTAATAGATACTCATTTCTTTTTTAGCACTCACCGTAAAATTATTCTAAGAACCCTATCATATGCTTTGTCTAAATCAATTAAAACTATATATAGATTTTATTTTTTTTCTCTATACATTTTAATAGATAATTTCTAGATAATTATATTTTAAATCAATAGATTGTTACTATTTTAAATTCTATTTATTTTTATTATATTTTTATTTTTAAATAATTATTTTTTACCATCAAATAAAAAGCAAGGATTCTTCCTCAAATCATTTTACAAATATTACATATTTAAATATTATAAATGTTTAATATATTTTAGTAATATTAATAATTTTGAATTTAATTTTCAAATAATATTATATAAATATATAATATTATTCAAAAATTTAAATTTAATATTAATATAATATATTATACTACATATTGAATATTAAATATATATATATATTTAATATTTAATATTTAAATATAACTAAGTGCATATTAAAATATATGATTAAATTAAATATTATTATATATTTACATGAGAGTTAAGAGCATAATCTGGGATTATCATACTGTAGTAATCTTATATACCCATCTTTGAAAAGAAAACTAAAGTACTATGATTTGTGGCAATTATATTATTGGGAATTAAATATTACCATCCAAATTACTATATCTAATTGTCAGATATGGATCACCACCAACTAAATGCTCCCTAGATTATCATGATTTGTGATAATCATAAATTATTTAAAATCAAATATTACTATATCTAATTACCAAATATTATAATTTGTATAATAACGTTATATTATCAAGATGGATTACTATCAATCAAACCCTACAAAATAAGATTAAAAAAAAAAAAAATGCAACTCCAAGCATAAGCATCATTTAGGTCGTGACAGTGCCCAAAGTATAATTCTAATTTCTAGAGGAGCAAAAAAAAAAACTTCATGCCAGCGACCAAATCATGCCGTCAAAACACGACAGAACAAATGAGAGCATAAAAGATCTACCGGATGCCACAAGAAATGAAACACCAACCCCCCCCCCTCTCACCCCCACCAATACATTATATATTATTGTCAAGAGTTATGTTAGGGGGTTCAACATTACATTTACATTTCCTGAGGTGTCATCAGAAGAAAGACTCCGAATATTTAAAAAAAAAAAAAACAGCAGTCAAAGAAGGATGGTCAAATTCCTTGGCACAAATGCAGACATCAAGTTAATACCAGCATTCAGAGCACAGCACCAAGCAGCAGGCTACACGTACGTTGCAGCAAAAACCCTCGCATCTACTCCACTCTAGCCAAGCAGCAGACCAATATCATCCATCAGAAGTAGATCCTCTTCCTTTCCTCGAAAGTTGATTCCTTCTTGCAGAAGGGGCATGCGATGGATTCAGTCATAGGTCTGTCTTCCAAAATCCCTGCAACGGCATTCTGGCATATCACATGCCCACAAGAGCCCAGCCTTAATGGTGGATTCCACTCAGTTGCCCGCTCGTGCGTGGCCGGGCATAGAAAGACTGAATGGAAGAAAAACACTCGGACGGCCTCCGGCAAGTCCAAGTCCCGGATGGTTTGCCAGCCATGCCCACGTTCAGCAGCCATATGCAGCAGAGAAGGCAGCGCTAGGCCCCCAGCTATTGTAGCCACGTACAGTGGGCTCCAGTAAGGATGCCCAGATAGCCTGCTGAATTCCTTGAACAGTTCCTTAATCACCTCACTCGCTCGAGCCAGCTCAAAGTCGTCAAGCCGACCTTCGAAAGCAAGACAACCCATCAGCTGTCCAAACTCATTAACCTCGGACGTACGGACAATTGGAGCCAAGCATCTCTGCGCATGGTCTAGGGCATCCATTGCGCTTTCTCTCCGTAACTTGATCAGGAATTGCAAGCCATGAAGCTTTGGTATTACATGCTCGCAGTGTGCGGCAGCCCAAGCCAGAGCAGGTTCAAGCTCCCCAGACGCCAATGCTTCTACAATTTGGTTCATCCCCCAAAAGGTAGATCTCGTGGCAGCAACAGCATCTGGGAGCTGGGCCTCGTGTATGAACGAGTCACCCACTTCTAACAAGCCTTCGTCGTACAAGAAATACGCTATGCAGCAGTTGACTGTGGTAACGTCCCAGTCAACATGCCAATATGCTCTGGATATGTCCTGCTTGAAATTATCTGTGATGATTATGGCACAGTTGCCAAGACAAAATTCCCATCCCTCAGGGTCTTCTTCATGCTCTTCAGCATCATCCCTTACCTTCGGTATCCCAGAAAAAGTTTCCCGCAACCGCACGCTCAGCTCCCCGAGAATGGTTCCCTGATCCTTACTGGTTGACCGCAATGCCTCCAACGCTGCTCCAATGTCTTGCAAACCACGGTCCATACATGGTTCATGGGCACCAGAGCGCTTATCCAGCGCCTCAAGAGATTCAGAGAATGAAGCTTTTAATTCGTCGAATGCAGCTTGTAAGTATAATAGATCCATCTGATCACCTAAGAATCAACCTGAGCTAGCCAGCCAGCCAGCAAGCAGCACATATTCTAGGCCTGCATCAGCGTTCATGTATGCCAACCATCAGCTCTTTTTTAACACATGTTCAGGGGCTAGAAATACGAGAAATACTGTAGCAACCAGATCTCTGCAGTGTAGGACATAGGATAGCGGAAATAATAATAATAATAATAATAATAATAATAATAATAATAGCTAAAGATGGATGACATGGACTAATACCTATGTCAAAATTTGATCCTACACTCAACATTAAACCACAAACACTTCACAGGATCACAATCCACTCAAAACGACAGTCCACCAGACATGAGAACTATCTTAATCATAGGATGCACGAAACCTAGCTAAATTCCACCCTAGAGTGGCATGGCTGTTAATTAGTGGCAAAATTGTCATGACCAAGAAGAATCAACAAAAGAGACTCCTGGATATTGGGCCTGCCACCAAGAGCCCTAGGGTAAGAATAATACCTAAAGGCAACATAAATGCGACCGTGTGCATCTAAAATTACTCTTGGGATGAATTGACTGTAATACTTAGGTGGAGATACACATGGTTCATGAGATAATGATAAATAATTCATTTTAATTGCTCATTTGCATGCTTAGTGATTACCACACAAAATTCAGAAACTGTATTTTAGTGGCAACTATGCAGCACCAGTGGTAATAATAGTAGTAATAGTAATGGTACTAGATAACAATAATAATAGTAGCAATAATAATAATAATAATAATAAATAAGCTTAGCTGAGAATGAAATTATTTTGAGAAAGTCTGAATTATGTGATACCGTATAGTTTGTTCTGATTAATTAGGCCGACCAAAAACCTCATTCCTTTTTATAGCTTATAGGTTCTTGAAATGCTATTTTTTCTTATAATTTTTGGATACTAATCCAACCATATCCACGAGAGCACCACTATGTAACAAACTAGAATGTCAATTGGAGAAGTTTCAACCAAGAAAAAGACCATATTGAAGATAACTAGACAAATCTTGCTTGGTTCTAAAACTAAAATTTTAAAATGATAGGTTTGAATTATTCAGGCTTAGTTTTTGCTGATGGCTTGCAGTAATTATTTTATAATTTATTCTCACTCTCTAAAGAATAAGTAAATTTAACAATTAAAATATTCTTTAAGAAAAAAAGAATCTAATGCTAAGAATAGAGCTGAATGGAGAAAAAGGATTCATTTTTGCCGATTCTAACTAATTTGAAATTAAGACATTGTTATTGTTGTTGTTGTAAGAAAAAGAGAATCTAACAACTAGAAAATACAAGATGTTACCTCAGAGTTACCAAATAAAAGACTGAATGTTAGACTCTGGACAAACTCCTCAAATCTAAAAAACGTAACAACTAAAAGAGGACAGTGACATCTAGATATTATGCAATAGGAGGAAATAAAGACGAAAAATCAATGAGGTCTTGAACATGTTACTCAGAACCAGAATTGACAAAAACATCCAAAGCATTCCACTATGTTATCGGTGTCACAGTACAGCAAACATTTCCAAAACTTATTCCATGCAGAAGCCAACGATCAGACAAAAATAAACAATTGGCTCAATCCAAGACTTACTGTCCCCAACCATCTTTTGATCCAAGAGTTGTTATATCAGGTAACACATACTATATCATCCAAATACCGTCAACTTTTCATTTTTCAACATTATGTATACAAAATATTTTTACAGAGATCTGCAGAAGTTTCATTTTCAGTGCTTGAGAACTAAGCAACAAGAAAACCAATTTCCTTTCTACCAAATCCTAGTTGTTCTAACAAAATAAGTTTCAAAATGTTGATCATGTGCTCCACTATCGTGCCATATACAGCCCAAAAAATAATATAAAATAAAAAAAAGAAGTTGATGTTCACAATTTCGAATTCGCCAACAGTCCCATCGTAAAGCTTGCTCCTCCTATGTGATTGTTGCATAACTCTTTTGATCAATATGTCAACATGTCCAGCGAAATTATGGATGCCACCACAACGAGTCATAGGCCAGAATTATCCAAACTCTCCGCTCTATCAAGTAAATTCAGTATATTTCTTTTACCATTCATTTTATTTACTATTTATCTAAAGATCAGATCCTCCTTGATAGGATTTAACCACAGCCCTGACATTCCACGTCCTCCTTCATACAAAAGGAGTCATTAGAAAATTAGCAAATTCTATAAAGATCTTACCTCTCTCTTCAGCTCTTCTCACTTAGGTTATTATAGTATCCATTGTATCACTAAATCCTAAGTAATTTCAAAATTTACATTTCTTTCTTCAATGGATTTCCCCCTCTTGGATCTAACAGACATAACCATAATCTTTATGATATTTTGGCAATAAAATCATGGACTAATTGAATCTTTCTTCTTCTTCTTCTTCTTCTTCTTCTTTTTCTTTCTTTCTTTCATCAAAAAAAGAAAAAGATAAAAAAAACTCCAGATGCTTCATCTACCCTAAGAAAACCAATACATCTAAATCTTCTTTTTTCATTATAAATATAAGATTAACAGTCAGCAAGCCCGCTGTGGTGCAAACAAATGTTTGTCAACATTTTCTTTTTGTTCCAAGATCCTTGTGCATTAAGTTTGCTCTTGCATCCTAAAGTATGTTTCCCTACATAACATTTAAGTATGAGCATGTCGTCACAATCTTGGCCATTTTTATGGGATCATCTTCAAGCGAGCAAGTCATCCATTGGTCGCTTGACATCTCTCATCAACCCCCATGGTTCCTTACATAAGCTCACCGATCTTGTTTGAGATGGGTTCTGTGTTTAGATCCACTCCTTGAATCCTATTTGCGGTTCTTCGTAAAAGTTAAAGTTTAGCCAAAATAGAGTAATAGTCAAATCCACTGTGTTGTGTATAATACTTAAAAAGGCTACTATTTATCATACAAGAAAGATAAACAGAGCATTAGATGGGGATACAAAAAGAAGCAATACAAACATTAAGCAGTTGTCATCATCAAAGAACTACAATTAAAGAACATCAAGATTTCCGAAATACAGATAAATATCAAGATGAAATATGCAAAACAAGGCATGCCAGCAGCAACATGATTAACTCTGAAAAAAACATCAGTCAGTGTCAATTGTGAATCCGCCATAAATTGAAAGGTCAAGTTGATGACATATCCACATAAAGAAGCAAAGAACGCCAAACAAGGCGCCGTAAACCCAACAAGAATGGCATCCATCATTAGATTAAGGCAAGGAACGAGTAAAGAATAAGAAAGATAGAGCCTATGATAGATGGTATCCAAGAAAACTTCCAATTCAGTCCGTTTCATTCTTTTAAGAGATAAGGCCGAGAGAGAGAGAGAGAGAGAGAGAGAGAGAGAGACCTTCGGTTCTTGGAAAGCAGCCTCGTCGTACAATAAATGGAAAGCACCCTCGCTCTGCATGACTGACTCTATGGTGACGGTGACAATGGCGAGGAGAAGCGTAGAGGAGGGAAGGGATAAAGAACTAGAAAGGGAGAGCAAAGGAGGAGGGGGTTGCGTTTGGTAAAAGGAAGGGGAACGGATCAATTCACGCGCGACTTTGCCTTAGGGTCCAACCTAACCTAATCGTGAAATCTTGAGCTCGATAGCCAGCAACGAGGTCAGGCTTTAGTCCCCCCACAATTATATTCAATCTGGGTAGTAGCAGGGTTAGATATTATTATTTTCTTCACAGATATTGATATTTAAATAATACTTTGATTCATTGGCATGCATCTCTATTGTGACGAGCTCATGTACGGACCCAATGTTATGTTGACCACCTTCCATCCTTCCTAACAATAATTTTTTAAAAAAAAAACTAAAAGGACTACATCTTAATGTGGCATACAATAATAACAACAATAAAACCTTAATTTCAAATTAATTGAAATCGACTATCTGAATCCTTTATTTCCCATTATGCTTAATCCTAAATCATATCTTCTGTAAGGTACAAAGATTTTAAATTTTTCTTTATCGCTTCCTTTTATGTAATTTTCGATTTGACCTCTATCTCTTTTTTTCTCTCTACATGCATCAAATCATTCCTTTATACAAATGCATTTTGATCTAAAACCAAGTTACATATTTTTAATCCATTTAAGTCGTTTTTCTCTTAATTTATCCTTAATTAGTGCTACCTTCATCTTTTTATAAATGATTTCATTTTTTATCCTATTTTTTCTTATGTTACCATACATCAATCTCAACATTCTCATTTCAACTTGCATTCATTTTGTATGTATATAATTTTTTAACTATCTAACATTTTGTATCATAAAGTACAGCTAGCTTTATGGATGTCCTATAAAATTTTTCTTTCAATTTAATAAGTACTCTACGATCACATAATATTTCAATGACATTTCTCTATTTCATCCAACCTACATTAATTCTATGGACAAAATCTCCCATTACGTATTAATAATTGATCCTGAATATCGAAAATGATCTCTTTTAGGAACTCTATATTCTCTGATTTTTATTTTACATTCATCTATATTTCTAATTATACTAAAATTATATTATAAGTATTATGTTTTTGTCCTATTTAACCTAAAACCTTTAGATTATAATGCATTTTTCTATATTTCTGGCTTATGATTAATCTCAACTTTAGTTTCATCTACTAGTACTATATCATTTATGAATAATATACACCATAAAATATCATCCTTAATATATCTAGTGAGCTCATGCATAACTAAACCAAAATGATAAATAAACCTCAATAAAAACCATATAAAGATCCTATCTCCTTTTTTTACACTTTTTCATTAACCTCTATAGCAAAAAAGTAGCTTTTATAGTCGATCATCCAAGCATGAAACTAAATTGATTCTTTGATATTTTTATAGCATATCTTAACTTATGCTCAATTATCCTCTTCCAAAATTTCATAATTTGATTCATTAGCTTGATACCATAATAGTTAGAGTAATTTTAAATATCTTCTTTATTCTTTTAAATTGATACTATAAGTTTCTTTCTTCATTCATGAAACATCTTTTTTGTCTCTAAAATCTTGTTAAATAAATTTGTCACTCTAGCATCATTTAAATATTACCAAATCTCAATAAAAATCTTATAGATCCCACTATTCTTTCTATTTTCATCTTTTCATTATCTATTTTATCTCAAATATTCTAATTTTATGAGTATACATCATAATTTTATTCTCAATGAAACTAGTAAGGCATCCTAAATTATTTATATTATTTTTATTTAATAATTTACTAAAATATCTTCTCCATCTTTTTTGGATCTCTTTCTTTATGATCAAAATTTTTTAGTCATTATATTTTATGTATTTAACTTAAATTATATCTTTAGTTTTGCTTTCTATTAGTCTTACAATTTTATATATATATCTTTCTCTCCATCTTTAGTTTCTAGCTTGTATTTTAATTCTTTATTAGCCTTTCATACTATCTATTTAACTTATTTCCTAACTGTCTTATAACTTTCATATGCTTCTCTATTCCTATATTTAGATAATTATCTTTAACACTCTTTTTTAGCCTTAACTACTAATTGAACTTTTCTTATTCCACCATTAAGTTTTCTTATAATATAGCTCTTTTCTTTTTAACTCTCTTAACATTTTAATAGCTACTTTTCTAATAGTATTAGTCATCTTTTTTGATAGTGTATTGATTTCCCTATCTATCCTCTTTTTTTTTTTTTACTCATCATTCTATCCTTAAAATTTAATAGTTTGTCAACTTTCAAATTCTACCCCTTAATCTTTGAATTCTTAATTTTTTTTAGTTCTTATTCTTCATTTTTGGATACAATTTATATTGCACGGTTAAATACTCACCTCATATAATGTTACAATCTTTATAAACTATTTGATCAATCTTTTTAATAAATAAAAAATATATTTGACTAGTATTATATTTACTTTTAAAAATTATTAGATAAAAATTATTTTTAAAATATATATTAGCTCATACTAAATTATATTTCATTATCAATTCTAAAATAGCATTTTCTTCTTCATTTTTATCTCCAAATCTATAACCTGCATGTATTCTTTCAAAACTTGTATTGTATTTTCCTACATGTCCATTTAAATCCTTTTCGATAAATATTTTTTCTCTAAGAATCTCATAAATTAGTCTATTCATATTTTTCAAAACTTCACGTTGTAACATTATCTAAACCTACTCAAGAATCATAAGTATGAATAATATTAATTAATTCATCATTTAACATTAATTTAATCAAAATTAAACTATCTCCTATCTTGTTAATATCTGCAATCTCATCTTTTAGATTCTTAACTGCAATAATTTTTACTCTATTTTTATTTATATCTTTATCTATATAATAAAGTTTAAAACCATCAACTTTTTTTTTCATTCACTTATTTCTTGCAAACAAACTACGTTAATTCTCCTTCTAATCATTGTACTTATTAGTTTCATTAGTTTTCTTATTAATGATCCTATATTCAAAGTTACTAAATATATTTTATTTTCTTGTAGTCCATCTTTTTTTAGTTAAGGTTGTGAAAAAGAGGACTGTATAGGCTTTGATATTTAGCTTGTTGGCAATCATTACTACAATTCTTATTTAATTACAATTCATTGTTTTAGTTTCCTGCTCCCACTAGAATACTATTCCTAATTTTATTAAGCACTTGTTTAGATTACCATAATAGCTTTGATTGCAAAATAGGAGTGTATTGCCTATTTTGTTTAGACGGTTTCAATAGCTTTTCTACAACTTAACCCAATAATTAAATTAAATAAAACAAGAAGCCAAAATTTTACTTCAATCAGTGAATAGAAAAGACTCCATGCTATCAATAAACTACAAAAAGAGATGGTATATCAATGATGTGAATTGTAAATTGTAAGGTCCATCTTAGTCAAGCTAGGGAATCAAGGATTCCATCTTGCTCTTCATAGTCATGAGGTGGGCTGTGGCCCATGGGCTAGGTGGTAGGGTTCTATCTTATTTTTCCTTCTTTCTTCTTTTCTTAGAGAGAAGATGAAGGGAAAGAGAGAAAAGTGAAAAAAAGAGAGCGAAAGAAATCAGATTTCAAAAATAGTGGAGGGACATTAAATGAGTGAGAGAAAGAGGAAGAGAATAGATAGAAGGAAGAAAAGGTGCAGACTCACTAGGGTCATAATTTGGCTAGTCAAGTGATGCAGGCAGACTAAGGCAACATCTTGAGCTAACTCGCATATGACTAAAAAAATGGAAAGAAAATAATAGCCATTAAAGGTACAAAGATAGGATCCTAATGATAGATAAGGGGTCGACTGACCATATTCATAGATCTCACAACCATATCAAGTGGCAACAAGGGAGGCAACAATAACCAAAATAAGAAAAATAAGATAAATAGAGGAGATTGAGAGCAGCATGATTCTGCAGTCACAAGTAGCCATCAATGGCCAACCAATGAACCTTAGTGTAGGATAAAAAGGGGAAGAAGGAAAGGAACCACTTAGGTTGATCGACATCAAACTCAGAAGGAGAAGAAGAGTAAATTGCTAGCAACTCACTTGAGACTTGGCATTGATTGGTGGTTGGGTGTTTCAAAGGAGGGGGGAAGAGGGAGAGGAACCACCTAGGTTGATCGACGCCTAACTCAGAAGGAAAAGAAGAGTAAATTGCTAGCAACTCACTTGAGACTTGGCATTGATTGGTGGTTGGGTATTTCAAAGGAGGGGGAAAGATTAAACAGAGGGATAAAGGCCTCCCTTAGAGTCCTACCATCGAACTTGATCAAAGTTTGGTTGCATAATTATTTTTTTTCTTTTCCTTTTCTAGCTTGGATAAGGGTTGAGATTTAACCTAAATCTACTATGTCGACTCTAAAGAGTTGTCACACAGTTGACTTTAAGTCAACTTAGCCAAGTTTTAAATTTTTATTTTCCAATTTGGATGGGTTGATCAAGTAGACCAAACCCATGCTCCAAGTTCAGCTGACCCAAAGGATCAAGCTTCACACTGCTCTCTCTAATAGTTCTCTCTACCTCTCTCCTCCCATTTTAACTCTCTTTTCTCTCCATCTCCCTCCTCTTTCTAACTCTTTTGTTCCTCTTTAGTACTCCTTTTCTTTTTCTAACCTACTTTTTAACCCCTAAGCTGAGTTGAATTCATCCCATCCTCCCTCATCCCTGTGTTGACCCCAGCTTGTTAGCCTAAAGGCAACCTAGAGAGAGAGTGAATTGGGTTTATGAACTTAAAACTAAAGCATAAGTAACAAATGTATCAAATTTAAAGTCGTCCAAGTCTTATTTTGTAATATTCTGAACTTGAAAGACTTGTGATTTCATTTTAAACATATTTTTATTGTTATTTTAGCCTTCTAGTGTTAATGATTTGAGTGGAATCTTGAAAAGATGTGAAAGTTGAAATTTAAAGTTATTTTGAGTTTTTTTCATGATCCTTTTAAAAAGCTAATAAAGTTAATTATTTGGGCTTATAATTGAAGTTTTTGTAATGATTTCAATGTCTACTAATTGCTTTTGATCCTTTGGAGAGGTTGGAATGAAAGTTTGAAGGTTGGAATGCATAAAAAGGGCTTTTGAAAAAGATTTTATGAGAGAAAATGGCTTTTTAAAAAAAAAAAAAAGAGAGAGAGAAGAAGGGAATTTGAGGTTAGCTGACTCTAGCTGACTCTAGAGTCAGCTAACCTGTGAAGAAATAACGTTAGCTGACTCTAGAGTCAGCTAACGAATGGAAATTTACTGTCTGTGAGATTCTGGTGAGCTAACAGAGGTAGTTAGCTAACTCTAGAGTCAGCTAACACCCTGAAGCTCATTGTTAAAGGCCTGCGAAAGTCTTTGTTGCCACAGTAGTCGACTATTCAATTGACTACTGTAGAAAAACATTCTGTATATTGCTTGGGAAGGATTTTTTTTATTTTTTTGGACCAAAGTAGTTGACTACTTAGTCGACTACTTTGGAAAAATACTCTGTAAAAATAGTTTGGAAGAGATTTTGGCCACAGTAGCCGATTATTTAGTCGACTACTGTGGAAATTTTGTCTGTGGAGTTGGTTTGAGACTAATTTTACTCTTAATCAAGGACTTCCCAATGGGTCACCCATCGCTCTCATCCAAGCACGCTTAACTGAGGTTTCAGGTGGACAAAAATCTTCTGTGGAAGTGGTTTGAGGATAATTTCACTCTCATTAGCTAGCATCTATGCTGTCTAATAGGTAGATAACCCCTATTTTTCATCTGATAACGAAATTTTGGCCAAGGGCATTAACAAAAATTTGACCAGGGGCAAAAGTAAAATTTGATAAAAAGTCATTTGAGGATTTGATCAAGGGCAAGATAGGAAAGAAAATTAAAGGGGCAAAAATACTTGATAAAGATGGGAGCCATGTGGGCTTTGAAAAGTATGACTTAAAAATGGAGAGGGGCAAAATAGAAATTTTTAAGAGCATTTAAGGCCGCCCATCCCTCCTTAGTCCTTAAGCGATCGTGTGAAAAGAGAGAAAAAGAGAGAAAAGGGGGAGAAAAGAGAAAAAAAAAGGAGAGGTTCTGCCAACCGTGGAGAAGAAGAAGAAGATAAGAAGAAAAAGAAAAGAAGAAGAAGAGAGGAAGAAGAGAAGAAGAGGAAGGGAAGGAAAGGAAAAAGGCTTGATGGTTTAGCTATCTTTGCTAAGGTAAGTTCAAACTTTCCTAAGCTAGATAATGATGTTTAAATCTCATGATTTAGAGGTAAATGAGGTGATAGCATGAATATATTGTAAACTTTGAGTATGTTAGGGATTGAGGAATATTATGCTAAGATCGGAAGGCATAGAGCATGTATGCATAGTTTCATAAAACCCTTGATGCTTGTGACCCTAATAATGCATGTATGATGACTTAGGCCAAGGGATTGGTTTAAAGGAGCCAAAACAGGAGAAATAGCAGCTATAGCAGTGTGCTAGCAGCTAAGGTGAGTGGGTTTCTCATCTAGCTTTGAGAAATGTCTTATGATAGCATAGTGATATTTTGCTATAAATCAAAGTATGTTATGCTAAGTATAGCATTTCCAGTAGTTAAATATGGGAAATGAGAACCCAATTATGATGTATCTTATTCTCAAAGCATATTCTAAGCAAAGCATGAGTTTAAAGCATGTTCTAAAGCAAAACATGGGTTTAAAGCATATTTTAAAACAAAGCATGAGTTTAAAGCATGTTCTAAAGCAAAGCACGAGTTTAAAGCATGTTCTAAAGCAAAGCATGAGTTTAAAGCATGTTCTAAAGCAAAGTAAGAGTTTAAGAGCAAAGCATGAGTTTAAAGTATATTCTAAAGCAAAACCTGAGTTTAAAGCATGTTATAAAGCAAAGTATGAGTTTAAAGCATATTTTAAAGTAAAGCATGAGTTTAAGAGAAGAAAAGGAAACATGGGCTAGAGCATGTTTCAAAGCAAAGTAAGTTTCAGCAAAGCATAAGTTTCAGAAAAAGCATGAGTTTCAGCAAAGCATGAAGGAAACATGGGCTAGAGCATGTTTCAAAGCAAAGTATAGAGCTTCATAAAAAGCATTGTTTGGATAAAAATATATGTTTCAGTAAAGCATAGAATTTACTTTTCAGATTTATATTTCAAAGTGATGCATGGGCATGCATGAATATCAATGTTTCAAAGAAAGTATAGCTGATTGTACATTGGATTATAAACTTATATTTGAGTATTTCTACAGTATCCAGCATAAAGAGCATGGGGCCATTTATGAGGCTGATCACCCTGTAGACTATGCCATAGCATGAGCATTTCACACACTATTATAGCCAGCACGTCCTTGCGACTCAATCGTACTATGATCCCAAGGCTAGAGGGAGTACAAGCTAGATCAACCCAGTGGGGCAGATTGTAAGCAGCCCAGTGGGACAAGAATCACAGCTTGGTTAAGAGCTAGGTTACTATATAGCCCGAGGGGGCTCAGAGATATAGGCCCATGAAGAGGGCAAGCAGGAGGCCCAGGGAAAAGGAGCAAGCTCACACCTGGGGTGAATCGCACATGTGAGGGATGCCATGTGGTGCGGGGATCCTCAGCGCTCAGTACACTCACCCACTGAGAGTACACCTGCAGGAGGGCGACTGTAGGGATGTACCTTAGTGGTAGCACACACAGCCCATCATCATGAAGTTTTGTAAAAGTGGCATTATCTTATTTAAGTTGCATTATTGAAAGCATAAGCTAACTTATGAGTTTTCTTATCTCATTGGAAAGATTTCTGTATCAATTGTGATATGTTGTATCAGTATGCTTATTTGTTTTTAAAATGGGGTTCTCAGTTTTTCTCCATTGTTAGATGGCTATCCAGTCATTGGGACTTATGTCTCACCCCTCTATTCTTGAAATTTTTGGATTTCAAATCAGAGTTAACAGGTTGGCTCTTGGATGCCTGATTTTGATATGGACTGCTAGATATGGATAAATTGATTGATGTTATGGACTTATGTTACTCGGATTGTATATGTATTTAAAATGGATATGGATAGATATGTATAACTATAACCCCATGATATATTTTGGACTTGGGTGGTTATGAGAAATGACTGTCATTGTGGAATGGATTCGTGCATACGGTCTTTATAGCAGTATAGTGATGAAAGTTATATTGCCTAGAATCATGTGTTAAATAATGTGAAAATCTTATGTTATCTGAGCATGATGAAATAAATTGTAATGTGATCTTATGAATAGTATGAATGAATTGAGCATGTCAAAGTTTTTAGCTGGTTCTGTATTTTTGTGCATGTAACTTATGGCAATTGGATAGGGATCGCTTGAACTTTATGGTACTTAGCATAAAGACTAGTAGATCTCTACCCAATTTTCATAAGAAATTATGCCGTCGGAGAGGGGGCCTGACATGTTTAGGATTTTTATCATGATTTTCACTTTAAATTTGACTCAAAACTTATCTAGTTATTTTCAATAGATTATGAGCCTTGTGCAATACCTTTCCTACCAAACTTTACATGGATTATCATTAGGAATATAACATATTGTATGTTGAAGTTTTCCTTTGGACATTCTTATATTAGTTGAGCTTGTTCTTCTTCGAAAATGATAAGCATATAAGGTCCTGGAAACTTTGAGTTTACAACTTGAACTTTTGTTAAGACAAGTAGATGTCAGATGAATATTTGGTTATGTTGGGGCCTAATTTGAGAATCATGCTTGTCTAATATCATAAATTCAAGTATATCATTAGTCTTTTAATTAATGTCTTGTTATCATCAAAATATTTATCATTGAACTCTTAGATTCAATACAGTTAACGACCATTCCCCACCTCCACCTTGGTTCCTTATCTAGCCTAATCTTTAGGACCAGAATCGCCATCCTAAATCCATGACCAACATCCATGATCCCCCTTTTTCATCCTACAATATCTTTCTTATTAGGATTAGCTTAATTCTATTTAGGTAAATAACAATTCAAATCTAAAGTCGGGCAACGTAGAGTCTCTCACAGACCAACTAATTAAGGTAAATTTTCTAAGATATAATTGCTACGTTTAGGCTATAGAAAAGCTAGGATTACAATTTGGATTGAGCAATCAATTTCTCGAGAAACTAGAAAATTACACATTATTGATTAGTTATTTAAATAGGTGAGAAGGCTAGCTTCTTTATGTTATTATGCCAAAAATTTATTTTGGGTTACCAGGTGCATTAGGTGGTCCTGTGGACTAAGTTGGCACTTTTGATTATGAGTATAGAGGTAAGCAATAAATTAGGGTAACTCAAGAGCTGACACCAACCTGATTGAATAAGGTTAAGTTGGTTCAATTTCAAATATTCATAGAGCTGGAACCAACTCCATTTGGGTTGGTTCTCAGTTTTAGAGATTGGTTCCTCGATTTTGATTAAGAGTTTTCAAGTATTAAATTAGTTAACAAATAATAAATATTTCTTTTTTGTTAAAGACAATTAATCAAAAATTTAGTCATTTAATATGAAATATGTGTCAAATAAAAAGAAGAAAAAGAAAATTGGTTCTATCATATAACCGACCAAGAACTGAACTAATCTGATTAGATTAGTTCCGAGTTAGTTCTAAGGTATGTTCAATTAGGTTTTAGATTCAAAATCTTTAAACCGAACCTAATTGGGTTAGTTTTAGGTTCTAGCCTAAAACCGAGCCAATCTAATCCATGCTCATCTTCAATTATTATTGCTATCGATAGAAGTAATAATCCTGCGTATAATTACCGATATAATTTGATATTTTCGTATGCATGTAAAATGTGTTGTTGATTAAGATAAATGATTTAGAAAATTTTATCAAGCATTAATGATAATTATAAAATTATTTATATGATAAGGACTTTTTTGTCATGCACGAATGAGTTATAGGATAGATTATGATATTATTTCCCTTATGATATTCAAATACAATGGGCATGTTATGAACAAATAATCTATAAAGAAAATGGAGCAATTGAAAGATTTAAAAAAAAAGAAAAGGAAACTAATTAATAAAAGCGATACTAAACAAGGCCTTAGTTTTATGATGAGGGGTTTTGAGCATTATTATTTCCTCTCCAGGAATATTGATTGCAGTGTGGAGAACATGTTGAATTTATACGAAAATCTGCAATTCAAACAAAATTGATATTGCCATAATTCATCATCTGATAACAAATGGTCTGCCAAAATGTGATAGCCCAAGAATATCAAGCTGATCATTACACTAAAAATTTAGCTTGAAACCCAAATACATGGATCTCCATGGGCATCATTTGTGATCAATTTTTCAGATACAGTAGTTTCAGTTCTATTCGTTTAAGCAGAACCAACTATGGAGTATTAATTCACGTCAAGAACCAAGAACCAACTACGAAGTATTAATTCACGTATGACAAGAAGCATTAGGGAGGATCTTTTCAGTGAGGATACTGACTGGCATTCACTTATGGTGAACAGAGATCTTAAAGTAGGTAGGTTGGCAACATACCCATCAGCTAGATACATGGTCGTTATTATTATAGTTATAATTGCATCATGATCAAATAAACGACTGGATGCTGCTGCTGTTCAATCCCACCCCAACCTTCATAAGCAAGTTCCCCCCTCCTTCAAAAACATAAAACTGAGCAGCTCAGAATGGAAACCCCTTATTCATAAACAAGAGCACTCCAAGACCATATTGTTCCCTGGCTAAGAAATTTCTCATCAGTTTTTTAAGCAACCACACCATTTTTTGTGCCTCGTCTTCTCACCAAGTGAGGTGAGAGGGACAATAGAGAGAGAGAGAGAGAGAGGGGAAAAAAATTCAAAAAAAAAAAAAAAAAAAATTCAAAAACATATAACATTCTCGATTGGATTGATATAGATTACAAGGGTAGCGATTCCACCAATCAACCACTCTGGCTTGTATCACGAATGAATCCAAAAAGCGGCACTTCATTCCTGGCCATCCGGCTCCAATCTTCTTCATTTTTTTTTTTCTTTTTTTTTTTTGGTTTAATTAGCTGACTTAAACCTAATGATTTTAACTATATTAAGGCCAATGCAAGGTCTCGTTGGCTCCCCTCCCTGTTCGTTAGTCTTGCATCAACATTATGGCATCAGCATTTAAGCATCAGCACGACCAGCATATCAAAGTTCTGATTGCTACTTCCAATAGCTTTCCAAAATCTGGGATAAACATGACATGCAAATAATAGAGAACAGCTGCCATAGCTGATATTGATGCTCCCTTTCGACATAAATTATACCATAAAGTTCTAATTTAACCCATCTTAACTTATTTTTCCCTTCTGCACTTGACCACACATCATATCATGACAATCATGACCATATGATTACCATGTCTATGCTGCAGGACCAGCAAGAGCACCAGCTTCCGTTAGCAGGGGCACCAGCTTACCTCCACCGTGCCTCTCCATGACATCTGTTAAAATAATTGAACGCCTCAATAAAGCAACAATAGAACACGATGCCTAGAAAATAACAAGGTCTACAAGAAAAGCTCCGCCAAATAAAAGGAGCAATCCCCTACGACAAAAATTCACTGCATCCAAAGGCATTGCCATATAATGTGAATTGTTACTTTCACTAGTCATTTTCTACTCATATAAGAAGACTGGGCAGAATTTTAGTTTATATGTCAGATAATCACATCATCTATAGAATGACAGGACAAGATTTTCACAACTAGTTTCCTAAATAAAACTGCATCAACGTAAGCAGGTCACAGGAACTTACTGTCGCAGCCACCAATATGATTTCCACCAATGAAAACATTTGGAACTGTCCTCTGTCCAGTCCATTCTTTCAGTGCAGATTGTATCTCAGATCCATCACCTTCATGGTCAGAAGAAGTGAGTCAGACATTAAAAATTAACACAAAAAAAGAAAAAAAAAACCCAACGGTTAAAGAAATTCCACAACAAAGTAGCATAGCAGAATTCTAGCAATGGTCAAAATAGGATCTTGATCATGGTACGCCATAACGGTATGTACTATCCTGTGAGACCCGGTATAGAGGGTGTATTGAATCTCAATACATGATCCGATATAGAGATTGCAGACCTTGATTTTGATAGACAATTAATGAAAGGAGAAAAAAGATTATCAGAAGAGAATAAGGTGATAATTAATTCTCTACCAAAAAAAGCAAAATGCCCTATTACAATAATGATGCTATCTAGCAACCTTAGATTATTAGCACTTAAAATCTTGGTAAATACCGCAAAAGCAATAATGCTAGCATTATTGTAACCCTAACAGTATGATGTCGGTTTATCCATAGCAAGCCAAAAGCAAAAATGCAGTGAATAAATAGCTGCAGCAAAAACTAGTAATATGAAAAAAAAAAAAAAGAGGAAATACACAAGCTGTGACACACCATGTACTAGACAAGGAACAATCCACAGATTATATAATGATTTCTTTCCCTGTATCCCAGGATGACTGAGGCAACAATTTTGATGAATAAAGCATCGCAGTGGCCAAATCTCATCTTCCAATTTGATCAAAGACATAGCTGCCTCAATCTGAACAGCATATTTCTACATTAAAAATTTAGCCTCAAGTGTGTAATCCCCAAAAATAGAAACCCTTGATCCGAACAGCATATTCTCAAACTACACACTCTCATGTCTAATATATAATCAAAAGAAATAGTCATAAAGCACTGATATCAACCCCATTAATGGTTGATTATGTGCCCCGAAGAAATTCCAGATAAAAGAATACAGAAAAACTAGCTGTGGAAGCAGGAAGAATAAAAGATTCAACATGTTCTGGACCAGTAATAAGCAAGCATAATCTAACCTCAAGAATCAAAATGCCCCAAAGTTAGCAAGTGCACTTACTTTCCACATCCAACTCCATCACTTTATAACTGGCACCTAACTGGGACAGCAACTGCTTAACCCTTGTGCAGTATGGACAGTATGACTTGCTGCAACAGTAAACAAAACAAGAGTGAAGTAAAGACTCATGAGCTACAATGGACAAAGGGTTAAAAAAAAAACAGCAACAAGTTTAATAAGGACAGAACTAACACTGGCAGCTAAGGCAGAGAGCTCAATTTCTTTAAGGGGAACATTCAGTTATCCTGGAAGAGAACAACATCTTTACAGGGAAAAAATGCTAACTTTTTTGTATATCCGAGTCCCAAGCAACAAAAATAAATCAAGTTTGAAATTTCAATTTTATTTTAGATCAACATCCAGAACTGTTGTAAAATAAGAAAGAGTAAGGCAGAGCTCGGACTAAAAATTTAAAATTTTAAGCAAAATATGGTGAAAAGGTAAAAAGCCAACTAAAGCATGACATAATACATTAAAAATCATGCATAACTATGACTTGCAAAATAATTCCAAATAAGTTGCCACTAAATAGGCTCTTAAATTTAAATATCACAATCATATTTCATATGTTATAACTGAGCAAGGTTCCAGTGGCCACCCTGCAACTCTTTAATTTAATTGGAAATTCACCCTGATGTTGGAAGGCTAAAGCATGAGCCAGCATGTCCACATATGAAGTCAGCTACCATTTTATTTCTAGAAATTCATAACAGAAGTTTCACTTAAGCTAGCTATCCTGAAAATGCAAGCAATGTAACATCAAAAATAACAAATTTACCTAATATGAAGTTGATAGGTTGATTCTTAATCTTTTTACCTTTTTTAAGCACATAGGCTCGACTTTGCTAAGGCCCTCTCCATCTCCCTCATAGATTGCAGGAGTGGAAGTATAGCAATGACATATCTTTCATTCGCAAATCTGAGTGGAAAACGACAATGTACACAGAAAAACTAAAGCAGCATTGGTGGAAAAAATAATTGCTCAGATATCCAAATATTTGTTTAAGTGCACCTTGACATTTACAAAAAAAGTCCAAATCACTAATAGTTTTAATTGTAGTGAGTCATTTGGACATATTCACAAGCACCATATATCTGTATCTATATCTGGACTTGTTAAAGTGTACCCTGTTGCCGAAGTTTGTATCTCAATTTTGAAAGCAAGGTTTTATATGCATCCACAGTATTATTGTGGTGATCAATTCTCTCTCTCTCCGTGCCCCCCCCCCAATCACACGAAAATTGATGCACAAAACCTGAAGAAATTTTAAAAATACTTTTGACACAAGGATAAACACTATATTTAATTTTCAAACGAATGTCCAAAATAAATAGCACCTATCCTTATAAGTCATCTCCTAATTTGCTAATTGGTCTTTTCTGCTTCATTTGGCTCAGTGGAGGATTAAATGGAATAAAGGCCCCTTTAGCCACTCACTCCACTAAAACTCCCCAAGGACTGGAAAGTAAGCAATATATTTCAAGGGCAATGTCAGACATTCTAGGAAGTTGGTAAATAACTTCTTCTACGTAAGCCAAAGTAAACTATCTTATCATAGTTTATTATAGAGTGAAGAGGATTAAGTCAATCTGTTTACTCCGCATTAACTTATTTCACAACCAACAACAACCTTTAGTTTTCGCCTGAATATCATGGATATCACCTAATGTTCCCCTGACCAAGAAATTGGTATCAATGTCTGAAGGGTTCATGATAGGTTAAAAGCCACTCATCAAACATTCACAGTGATCAATAAATCATCACTTAATTCATAAATCAGAGTCCTTAGAGATGAGAATTGTTAACATCAATAACAAGCACTCAATAAAGTTGCAAATCTTGATCACTAGATATTGAAATTGGATGCCGGTCAACCCAAGAGAGATTCAGCTGATGATCTGATGGTGTTTGAAAACTATAGGATTAGTCAGAAATGCTTTAAAAAAAAAAAAAAAAAAAAAAAACCTATGTGTTCTAAAATTAAGCAGTATCATGCCCATCAATGCCTATCACAAAAAGGTGGAAGGTGAAGGTAAATGCTAAGATTTTTTTTTTTTTTTTTTTTATAAAAAAAAGGAAAAGATAAGTCAACCAAGACCTTGCTGTTGCCATGTGTTTGAGCGATGTCTTTTATGAGAAGAAAGATGATTAACATGGTCTTTAAAGCTGCGTTTACTGAGGCATAACCAGCCACTGCACTTCTCACTCTTGCAATAACATCTAAAGAGTGCTGCTAACTTTGAATTTCTTTGACAAATTCCATTGTATCCCCATGCAATAGTCCACCCGCTATAGAATTTACTCTTTGAATTACACTAGTGGCACTAGGGCTGCATCTAATACTACCCCACTTTGACTGCGCTTCGCTTTCATGAGGGTATTGAATGATACAGAGTGGAGATTTAAAGCATTTGCTCAGGTCATCAATCACGTAGAAACCAAGGTAGGAAAAACGCATCCGCCTAACCGTCTCGGACAACAACCTTTATCCTCATGTTTCACATGGATTTTCTTTCTTTTTTTTTTTTTTTTTTTTTTAATCTTATCTTATCAGAATTTGCATTTACAAATCCCAAAATGAACCCTTTCTCGATCAGATCAATTCACTCTTCCTGTTCATTGAGATATTCTATAGTGAAATCGGTTAGCTTCTTGCCCTACGGGATGGACGGAGCTTGCTTTCTCTCCTCTCCTCTCCTCTCCTCTCCTCTCGGAAGAAGTCATTTAAAATTAAAGGCAAAATCCCTAAAAATGATTTGATCCGAGATCAAAGCGTGAAGAAACCATCGGATTGTTGTTGCTACTGCTGATGCTGTTTTTCTTGTTTAGCTTTTTCCTTTCCTTCATGGCAGGAACGATCGATCGATGGATCGATCGCGAGAGAAACACGGGGGAGGAGAAATCAAAGAAAGAGAGAAGGGAGAAGAGTATACCTGAAGACCATGACGGGATTGGAAGAGACGAGCTCCTTGGCCTTGGAGAGCGCCATCTTCCCCTTCTCCTCCTCCTCCTCCTTCTCCTTCGAGCCGCCGCTGCTCCACATCCCTCCCATCGTCCCCCTCATAGCAGCAAAGTCCTACCTGACTATCTCTTTATCTATCTATCTATCAATGATAGAGTCAACAACGCGCAGGCCGGGATGATGGGAGATAAATTAGTAAAGGAGTATAAATTAGCCCATCACACCCACACCCACGCTCGAGGGAATTAAATAGCAGCCGAATCGGTCGGAATGGTCGGACCGCGTGAGGGAGGGATTAGATGCCCTCGATTCAGATAAAGACGAGTTCCAAGTCTTTCGTCCTCGTCCCTCGTCCATGACCTAAACAGACGAGTTCCAAGTCTTTCGTCCTCAGTCTGTCCCTCGTCCATGACCTAAACAGGCGAGTTCCAAGTCTTTCGTCTTCAGTCTTTCGTCCTCGTCCCTCGTCCATGACCTAAACGTTCTTGTGTGAGTTCCTCATCTATTTAGGCAAAAAAAAAAAAAAAATTTACGTTGTCCACATCGTATGAAATAGCATGCTATTTTTTTTTTTTTCTTAACTATTTAATTTAATACATATAAATAAAAACTTTTTAATCACAAAAATTTTATGGTGTAAATATCATAATATAATTTTTATTGTATAAACATTTAAAAGTAGCAATTCAAGTTTTTTTTTTTTTTTAGCAGTAATTCAAGTCTTAGCGGGATGAGAGTCTTCTTAACCATCCTATAGTCTTCTTAACCATCCTATCCCATTCTAAAAAGATTCTGAAACCAATCTCGCTCATCCATTCTATTTTTTTTTTTTTTAACTATATAATGCATTATAATCTTCATTTTAAATATATCTAATTTATATTAAAAATATAGTTTTTTAAGTTTAAATACATTTAAAAATCAAATAAAATACTAAAGCTTTAAATAATATATTAAAGTATCCTAAGCAAGTACCAGACTAGGATGGAACAAGACAAGGGGCATCTTATTTGTAAAAAAATCAAGATGCTTCTATCTCACGAGATTTAAAATCTTATTTTAAAGATTGTAAATTATATCTAATGGCTTAGATCATTAATGCATTAAAAAACTCATTGAAGAAGAATGTTATTGTCCCTTGTTCAATAAGTTTTCTATACACTCACTAAAACAAATAAATAATTAAAAAATATTGTTATCCAATTCGAGGCACTCTATGAACAATGCTTTTTTTAGAGTATAATTCATCCTACCTAATGTGCAAATAATTAATGACAGTCTACTCCTAAAACATAATAGACCACTGCATATTCTTTTTAAAGTGCACTAACAAAGAAAAATACGAGCAAATCCAAACCAGCCAAATTTAGATGTGAATAAAATCAACAAAATAACTACATAAAAATTTCTCTTTACGTGGACCTAATACTCTCCTCTTGAGTATTCAAAGGATATACTTAAGTTGACTAAATCTCAAATGGTTAAGGGCTCTCAATTGTATTGGATTATTTTAGATCCATCCGAATAGTGAGGCATTGCATCACATCTCTTTGTAAGTGATACTTACGGTGCATCCATATTTTTAAGAAAGGGGAGAGTACTACCAATAAATCTATAATCTCAACTTTAATGGAAGATCATGATATACAAGTTTGCTTCGCTGATTTTCAATCAATACATATCCTCTCAGTGTAAATATATATCCTGCAGTAGACTTTGAGTCATCTAAATTAATGATTCAATTAGCTTCACTAAATCCTTCTAATATAGCAAGAAAACCAAAATAGTGAATGCGTAAAAAATGGTACCCTTTAAGTATCTAAGCACTCTTATGCTTTCTAATGTTATACATTAGGAGAAGTAGAATGTCTACTAAGTCTTCCTATTACATGGCCTAGTGCAATTTCATAACATATATCAAAGAACCAATAATTTGTGAGTACTTTAATTAACCTATAGATGTAACCAAATTTTTCACACTAGAGTCATTGGGAGTACTAAAGGGTTTACAATCAAACTTATCATATCTCTTTAATATTTTCTATATACAGTATAATTGCGTAATAATAATCACTGTGATATTCTTATTAATTTAATTTCTAAGATTACATATTATTATATTCTTATCAATTTAATTTCTAAGATTACATCCACTACTCTTAGATCTTTTGCATCAAAATTTCTAGGCAAGGATGCTTTAATTTCATTCATAATATTTATATTGGTACCGAAAATTAAAATATCATCAACATAGAGATACATAATAATACATATATCATTAATTACTTTAGTATAAATATATTTATAAGCCTCATTAATAAGGAAACTAATAGATGATACTACTTAATCAAAATTTCCATACCATCATTTTAATGTTTGTTTTAAGTTGTATAAAGATTTAATTAATTTACAAACTTTATATTCTTGTCTAGATAAAATAAATCCTTTTTGTTGAACCGTGTAAATTTCTTCTTTAAGGTCACTATTTAGAAATATTGTTTCTACATCCATTTGATGAATTTCTAAATTAAATGTAGGAGCTAAAGCATTTAAAGTTCTAACAAAAATAATCTTAGTAACCGAAGAATATGTATCAAAATGATAAAATTCTTTTTTTTGAGTAAAATCCTTAGCCACTAGTCTCTCCTTAAATTTTTCTATGGATCTATCACTCTGTATTTTCTTTCTTTCTAGTAAAAACCCAAGTTCTATTATTTATTAAAAATTTTATTTCATTATTAATAAATTCCTTCCAAAATATTGAGTTTACCAAATTAATTGCTTCACTATAACTTTTAGGTTCATCCTCTACTCTTGTCAATCTTTTATCTCTTACTTCTTCTAGGTTCCTCCAAATTTAAATTTTTATTAGTTATCTTTATTAAAATTACTACTAGAAAGGATGCTAGTACTAAGAAACTTGCTAATTTTTTCTTGAAGAAGCAATAAAGTTTTTTTTTTTAAAAAAAAAATGCATCTCTAGATTTTATCATTGTATTTATATTAATCTCCCTAAATTCTAATTCTGTTATAAATATTCTGTAGGCAATACTGTTTTAAGAGTGAGGGATGTGCCAGAACTCAATTTCAAGCCAAATGCTATGTTGATATTCCTATATATATATATATATATATATTTGGACGCAAGCATACAATCCTTGAACTGAAGTCAGCTTATACACTCCTTGCACTGCAATCACTTTTTTTAAGCAAAGTGGAGAGCTATAATAATCACTATTTCCTTCCAACTTATCCCAACAACCTTCCAGCAAAGTTCACCATCATTCAAGGGACTCATTCATCAATAAAGTCCCCTGGAGTTGGCATGAGATTCGTTGCTTAGCTTAGCAGCTAGCATGATAACACTAACCTAGCTGGTGTGTAATTATAGTAATGAAAGGTTATTGAAACATTGCAAAAAGATGATGATGATGATGATGATGACCTCTCCAGAGTCTAAGATATGCACCAGCTTTTTCACTGAATTTATTATTGCCATATTTCACAGGCACCCAAAAGTTAACGAGCTTCCTTATTTCATGACCATAGATGGACCCCTAGACCAAAAGGCTTACCATATTGAAACCACCTTTGATCATCCATCCAGTGTTCCATGACAAATCAGGGCTGAACTAGTTATCACTTGAATATTCATGAATATTCTAAATCAGGGCCGAGCTAGTTATCGCTTGAACCCTATTATGACCGTTCTAACTGCCAAGTAACAGTGTGACAAATAGGATGCGCCACCTGCAGAACAAATGTAGGCTTGAACTATAGCTCCAGGTCTATTCAAGAACCAGGCGATAAATTTAGTTTTTCCCTCCTCCATAAGGCATTTCAGTGGAAAAACGTATACAAATGCCCTCTTCATTGATGCTCCTTAGATGCCTCCTGCCGACATGAGCAGCCACCTTGAAAATGAATTACCACCTGCTTATTGAGCTGCTGCCAATTGGGTCTTCTGTTCAAGGTGTTGAGCAACAGCATCAATGAACTCCTCAGTGTTTAAGTAAAGTTCCCTTGATACCCTGTATAAAACACAAAATGATCATATTGCCAAGCTACATAGAACTCAGATCTCATGTAACATGGAGATCAGAATTTCTTGAAGCCCAGAACGATGCATGCAATAATCTTCAACAGTTATGAACAGAAAAATAAGCTAAAACTTATAATTGAAATTCACATAGGAAACAATCATCAGTACAAGAAATAATACTCATTATTCTAAGGCTTGCCTCGGGTGAGGCTTTAAAGGACAGAGCATCAAGCTCAAGAACAATTACAGATAAGGTCAGGCAAAATATGCACCGCAGATTCATGACAATGGAGGCAAGGCTGCTGACAATAAAAAATGTCTAGGAGCTCACAATTCAATCAGAAGTCTCATTCGAGGTGCCCTATATGGGACACCTTTTACTGGAAGCAGCAAATGAGGTTTTAATTATAACCACAACTTACTCAAAGAAAAGGAATGGGCATCTTGCTTATTTTTTGCATGATGTTATGCACAACTCGATTGACAAATGGAATTGATTTCCATTTTTGCAGTCTTATGCCAGCATTTTTTTATTGGCATATATAACCCAGCTTTAAAATATTCCAACGTTTTTTTTTTTTTTTTTTTTTTCCATGGCCCCAGGGAAACACTCCCGCTTGTGAATGTAAATAGCTTATTCAACAAATATGTTCATTTAGCATTAAAGATAATGTACATTCATATAAAAACTATATGCATTCATTATCAAAATGTGTGCACCCACTAGGTAAGAGGCCAAAGCATCCAAGAATTTAGAAATTACTTAAGTAAAAAAAGGAATAGAAGTGGTCCAAATCTGCAAAAAGGAAACTAAATTGAACTGTTTTTGCAGAATCCCCATTAGAAAAGCACAAATATTAGAATTTACTCATCTAAAAAAGGCTACTTCCTACTTAAAATTTACTTACAAAAATTATACCAATCAAGATTTTAAACACCAAGACCAAACCCTGTATTATTGTCTATCAGAACAGTACATATCAATACCATACTGGTATCAGTGGTATGCACCAAAACTAATATATCACAAAAAAAAAAAGTGCACTGACCAATATAGGATTATGCATATGCACCAGTACATACTGATACAGATGCTTCAGTGTCTCAAGGTTTTAGATCCTTGATACCAAGGCCAGACAAAACACATGATTTCTAAATCTGTCGCTCAGAAGACTTCTATTATGAATGCCCTTTTTGCTAAGAGAAAAATCCACGGAGCTTACAACTTAAGCATCAACAATTAACATTACCTCAATTTTTTAAACATGTTCAAAGGTGTTCAAAAATTGAGCATGTTTACCACAGTCCCATGGGCTAGGAGCATTATCAGCAGGTCACCACAAAAAAAGAAGAAAGCAGGAGAAGCTGACAAGCATGTTTGTATTTATTGGAACAGCTATCAGATATTAAGAAAATAAATCAAGCATACTTCATTATTGGACAGTAGATATTAGAATAAATAATGGGGATTAAAGAAAGAGAGAAAGAGCAGAATGGTGAGAGAATACTGACTTGGGACCATGGATAAGAAGCGCCAGATCTTTCGTCATTTTACCAGACTCCACCGTTTCAATACATGCAGACTCAAGCTTCTGAACAAAGTCTAGCAACCCATCATGTGTATCAAGCTTTGCTCTGCATGAAAATAGATCACAGAGGTAAACAATGGGAGTAATCATCAGACATGAATATGCATTCAAGTGGAAGATGAAACAAAGGAAAATGCTCCAGCAGCCAGTTTAGGACACCCAAATTGCAGCAAGCTGTATTGAATGGAATTTTCATCATCTCCATGCATTCAAAAAATTAATAATCAAAAAAAAGTAGGGCCTGTTGATCTCACTAATGATGAAAATGATTATGCCACATCAGCTGTTCAATATTCAGACACCATAATCTGATTCCCCTAGCAGTGCACAAACTTTAAAGCACATGTGTAACACTTGAGAAACCATCCAACAGTGACAAATACCTGTGAGCAAGTCCACGAGTCCATGCAAATATCGAAGCAATGCTATTTGTGCTAGTCTCCTGTCCCTTCTGATATAACCTAAAATGCCGTGTCACGGTCCCATGTGCTGCTTCAGCTTCCAATGTTTTCCCATCAGATGACAACTGTAAAAAATTAGAGCACGGTATTGTCATTGCTATTTATAATATTCAGTCAAAACATAATGATGTTAACCAAAGATTCCAAGAACTACATATTTCGTAATTACCAGCACAGACGTCATTAATCCTAGCGAACCAAAGCCTGCAACCACAAATAATCTTTAAGAAAGAAGGATATTTTGAAAAAAAAAATTGCTGAAAAAATCAATTTAAGCGTTGAAGATAGAGAGGCTAATTTTTTGACCATAAGCATGCGATACGTTACGTGCCTGCTCTAGACCTTAGGTAGTACCACAACTAAATGACAAAAAATTAATGAGCAATGTGAGAACAATAGCTTATTCATGAATTTTGATTAGCAACGGTTTCCTCAGAAAAACTTTGATTAGTAATGGTCACAGACATATTAAAGACATGGCAGAACCTTGAGCAAGGAAATCACTCTGAACATCTCCATCATAGTTTTTGCAGGCCCAAACATAGCCCCCATCACTTTTCAGAGCATAAGCCACCATGTCATCAATCAGCCGATGCTCATACCTAAATATCAACTCATCAAAAATTGCCCAAAGATATTGTTTTTCCAGCCAAAAAGATTCAATTAGTATAAAGGAACACTTACCAAATTGATTGTTCTTCAAACTTTTCCTTCCATTTCTCTTCATATACCTCCTGAAATACATCCTTAAACCTATAACAGTTCCAATATTTACAGGATCAATCAAACTTACTTGAGCATCTAGATGGACTCCTCCTGAAGGAAACAGAGTTGGCATGCTCTATTGTATGTTATGAATGCAAGGTTCATTTGCCATATGAATGGAGAAAGAATATGCAGGCATAACTAATGCACAGAGAATGGAAAGCAAAAAAAGGAGCTCTGCAGCTTTTGAAAGGCATAAAACTTTAGCTAGTCTCCTACTAAAAGGCAAATTAATGTCAACAATACCAAAATCCCAACAAAAAAGAAAGAAGAACAGAAACAGCAAATTTTAGATATGAGAGTTCAAGCTGCATTAGGAAGTACTGGGGAAAATCGGTCAGTACTACCTGCACATGGCAAATGTGGCCATAACAACCAGATAGAAGAAGCCCCATGTTTAACAATTGAGAAAAAAGAAGAGTAAAAGTACTTATAAGCTGGAATTAGAACCAGAGATGAAACACGCCAGCAACAAAAATCTAGTCGCCAAAAAAAATAAAATAAAGCAGTACCTGCCATCATATTTCTTCAGAATGGTATTTTTTGTGCTCAAATAAAGAGGCCATTTTTTGGAAAATGCCATTGACATTGATGACTCAGCAAAAGCTCGAATAGACTGAAAAAGACACACTTTTGGTTAAAAAATAATGAAACAGATGGCTACGTTTTCTTGATAAGGTTTGCAATGGCACACCTCATCAACATTATACATAGCTAATGCAATACCAGACCCTTTAAAATCAAAAACATTCAGCTCCACAGGCTCATCTCCATCCTCCGGCACTGATTGCACCATGAAAAACCAAGATATAGAGCTCATTAACAATCTACAAAACAGCTAACAAGCTATCCTAGATAACCGGTACTGATTATCAGAGCTCACCAAAAACCATTTTAAGCTTTCCTGGACCTTTAACAATCATATCAGTTGCCCGATACTGGTCTCCAAATGCATGTCTCCCAATACATATAGGTTTCCTCCAACCTGCATGTCTTATGGGTTTGAGCATCGTCCAACAGAAACTCAAGCATTTTAGCTCAACATCATGTAATATGTCAATGTACCTGGAACTATTCGTGGTATATTGCGACAAAGAATTGGCTCACGAAAGACAGTTCCTGAAAGTGAACTAGATTAAGGAACATGCTTTTCTTTTGAAAAAAAAAAAAAAAGCATAAGAAAGAAATTGTAGAAAACATTCAGCAAGGATTAAAGAAATTTGTAAGAACTGAGACAACATTAAAATTTTTCTGGTATAAAATCTGATTTGCATTGGCAATTGAAGCCTCATCAGGATTCCAAGATATACCAGAACAACAGGTAAAAAAGTAGCTGGTATATAAAAATAAGAAAAGAAAAACACACTACCGAAATTCACTTAGCCATCCATGCCCAAATTTTTATATCAAGAGAATAGAATGATTATAGGAAGAATCATGTCACAAATGCTTGATAATAGAACACACATTTTCATACAAGAAAGATTGCTTTATAAGGGCACCAGCTTTAGCATACCGACCTCAGCATTCCCCCTTATGCATTTTGCTTCTTCAAAAAACCACAATCTGATCCATACTAAAAAGCATGACAATATTCTAATCATAACCATGACTATTAAGCATAAAACTTGGTATAAAGTTGACCTAGTTTTTCTTTAATGTCCAACTATTATTTGATAATTACATAAAAGTTGAATAGTGCACCTTTCATCCAACAAGCAATAATCTTATGCAATACAACCTAATCAACATTCCCTGGTCTTCTACACATAACCAACTCGGGAAAATTATATCTTTAGGTAAACGCAACAGTGCAATACCTAAAAAATGTCTGGAAATTAACAAGGATGCCTTCAATGCAGATGCTACCTTGATATTTCAATCTCCTGTAGCTGAGAGATATTAACAACCATAGGACTTCCATTTCACATTACATACACATTATATACATATTTTAACACGTAAAGTATTGGGACAACAATCTACATATATACCACATATTCATCCCTTAAGACAATCTGTTACCGCTGTTATCAATCTTATGATAGACATCCAAACAAATTCAAGTAAGAAAAGCAAAAGCTATGAAATATTGAGAAAATAATTTGCTTAGTCAGCTAAAGCTATTCCTTATACAATGTTCATATCACAAAATAGTTTTTAAAAAAAGTGCAAACAAAACAAACCATTTAAGATGTTCCTTATCGTGCCATTGGGGCTCCTCCACATAGACTTGAGCTTAAACTCTTTCATCCTAGCTTCATCTGCGTCGTGAATAAAGAGAGAATCATATCATAACTAAGCCATGCATCAAATAGTGCAGTCAAACAATGATGGTTTACAACAATGGTATGCAAAAAATAATTTCTATGTTAACATAAAGAACAAGCTTGATGCAATTTAATTAACAGAGTGCCTGCAAACCCTTTATGTCAAGGCAGAAGCTGAATTCTCTCTAATTAAGACTGCTTGTCAAAGTGGACGCCTATCCTGGAATCCTTCACATGAGAATGTAGTATAAAGTTCTATAAAATGGAGTTCTACCTGCACTATTGTCTTCACACTCGTCCACACACACCAAAAGGAAGAAGAAGAAGAAGAAGAAGAAGAACATTTGCCTTAAATAAGACAAGATTTGCAGAACTTTTCTTTGATTGCTGACAAAGAAAGATGAATAGGGGAAAGTACAGGGCAGTCTTGAAAACTGGAGGGAGGGGGGAAGGTTGGCAACAGCAAAGTTTGGGACCTATTCTAGTGCATTTTCTCCATGTTGTACCTCCTTTACTTCTTCTTATGGACGCAGAACAATCCTGTTACATTAGAGACCATATCCTATTCCTATGGACATCTTCCATTCTATGATTCAAATCTAACTATTCGATATTATCACACCACAAAACATAAAAAGAAAACACTCAGGCAATACAAAGTTTGCATGGTTAATAGTTAATGGTTAGAAAATAAATTTATTTACAGTGAAGAGAGGAGAATTGGATTTTTCAATAGTTAAAATATCAGATAAAGAAAAGTAAGGAGGGAGGGGGAACAAAATTCCCTACCAGGAGTTATTGTGGCACATTTCACAGCAACATTATACCTGCAGGGGAAAAAATTACATATTTGTAAAGAAGATTTGAAAGATACGAAGATGGAAAAGAAGCAAAAGTTGCAGATCTGATCAGATAATGGAAGTTTTAAAAGATAGGATGATGGAAAAGATTCAAACGATGCAGATCAAATTATGTATTTGGGATGCATGTCTATAATCAAGATTCAGGAATGTTGATCGTGCATGGCAAATGAATCTTCAATCATCAATATTGAACAAGACAAGAATCCTTAAAGGGCGAGTGCCACAAAAACCAGAAATATATATATATATATATATTTCATGAACTATCAGTTTTAAATAAGTTTCATGACAAATCCAAGGATTCCTGAATAGATCAAGTAGAATGCAGTGGGTGGGAAGAAGAAGAAGAAGAAGATCCAAAACCATGAACAGACAGAAAGTTATTACAAAGCAAAAAAATAAAATAAAATAAGTAAAGAAAAGGAAAAATGATGGAGGGTTAAAGAAGCTCACTTGAGGGTGGCTTCCGCGCTTTCAACTGTGACCCTGTCATCGGTGGCATCTCGATTCAAGATCCCCAGATCAAAATACTTGATATCCAAATCTAAATACGGATATATAAGCTGCGATCGAGCAAGCATCCATTAGAAAAGGATACATCTGGCATTCCCTGATATCAAGAACGAAAGGGAGGGAGGGAAGGAGTCACCTTTTCCTTTATCATTTTCCAGATGACCCTCGCCATCTCATCCCCTAGGGAGGAAAGAAAGAAAGAAAGGAAGAAAGAAATATTATGGTATCTAAAAACTAAAATGGAAGAAAGAGGGGAGGTTTAGGGTTTAAAGAGGGGGGAGGGGGATCACACACCATCCATCTCGACGACAGGATTCTGGACTTTGATCCGACCCGCGGTGGCAGCGGAGGACGCGAAGCAGCGGAGAGAGATGTCGCAGCCGTGGCGGCGGGCGGGGCAGCCGAAGAGAAATCCATCGAAGCGCCTGCGATCGGAGGGGGGCGAGGCAGAGAGAATGGGGTTAGGGTTTCGAAGAAGCGGAAGAGAAGAGAGGGAGGATGAAGAGCACAGATGAGCGGCGGGGGACGACATCGCAGTCGCACCGAAGCGAAAGCACCGCATCACCGTCGGCGCGGCCGCCACACGAGAAAGCTAAAGCTGGGCGGGTTGGGATTGCAGAGGAAACGGAGATGATTCGGATCTAAACAACCAAACCAGCTGCAGACCGATCCGAACGGATTTCACATCAAATCATCCGTGCGTGGTGTGACCAGCTGAGCTAGCTGTGTGGCTCCGCCATTTGTGCTGCGTCTGCGTCTGCGCCTGCGCCTGCGCCTGCGGCGTGTGGAACGTAGTAAGCTGGTGGGTGGGTGGCGACGATGGTTCATGGATTCTTCTACTTCTCCCGCGATGTCTTGTGGGCAGGCGCGGGGTCCGGTCGGCTTGCGTTTGCATTGGCCCAACAAGGGGTTGGCCCAAACATTACCAATGGCCCAATATAGGTGTTGGCCCGATCAATGATTCTCGACCACGGGCTGAAAAGCCCAAGCGTAGACTTTGCTACGTGATCGGGCAGGGCAGGGACTTAAATCCAAGCTCAGGAGCTAGCTGTGAACTGCTGCTGCTCCATCTGCGTCCTGTCCCATGTCGCCGCCATTCGTTGGCCCCCGTTGTGCGTGTTGCAGCCCAAACAAAGGCAGACTTACGAACAGCCTCTTTTTTCTTTTTTCTTTTTTTCTTTTTTTTTCATTTTTCTTTATTTTTTTATTTTCTTTTTTCTTTTTTGGTGGAAGGGGCCAAAAGCGCTTTCTCAAACATCGAAAGCACCTCTAATAGACAAGGACGCACATGATAAGAACAGTTTTCTATCGAAAGTAGTCCTGTCCATAATTATATATATATATAATTATATATATATATATATATATATATATATATATATATAAATGATATTATATCATATTATATTATAGTAAAATATTATAATAATTATAATATAATTATATAGCATAAAATATTAAATTTAAGGGGCTAATTAAAAATTTTCAAAGCTATCGGAATGAACATGATATTTTTTAAAAAATATTGAGAGGATCTTATTGTATTTTTTCTTTTTTTTCTTTTTTTTTTTTAATCTTGTTGCTTTCCAACACCACACATCTGCTAGAGCACCAAGTTGGTCATTGGCGTGATATACGAGGACTACATAGGTCGCAGGTCACATTATTATTATTATTATTATTATTATTATTATTATTATTATTATTATTATTATTATTATTATTATTATTATTATTATTATTATTATTATTATTGCGAAATTGACGAACAAAACCAGCCAAATAACCGTTTATGACTCCC
>JACVBY030000227.1:0-157844 GCA_017589505.3 Metroxylon sagu | reverse complement strand
ACTCGCAAACCAACCTCCAATTTTTCGGGCGTCTCTACGAATATGAAGGGCCGAAGTAATTATGGAAGCTAACCTCCGAGTAGGACTTTCTCGCTTAAGGCATCGCCTACTACATTGGCCTTCCCCGGATGATGGAATGCAGTGTCTGGGGTCATAATGGCCTTTAATAGCTCCATACACTCCTCACTCCCGCTCAAGGTTTAGCTCTTTCCGGGTGAAAATGTATTTTAGACTTTGATGGTCCGTATACACATCACAAGTCTCCCTATACAGATAATGCCGCCAAATTTTCGATTGCCAAAGATTACGGCGGCTAACTCCAAAGTCATGAGTAGGATTAGTTCTCGCTCATAAGGCTTCGAGTTGCCTGGAGGTGACAAAGGTACATCACCTTTCCCTTCACGCATCGAACACCTCCCAATCCCTTTCGAGAGGCGTCGTTGAGATAAAAATATAATCCTCCGGATATAGATGGAAGAGTAAGGATAGGGGCGGCCAATGTGCAAGTCGCTTGAGTTCCCGTAGCTTTCCTCACACCTCCTCCGACCAAACAAACTTCGCTCAGCTTTTGAGTTAAGCGCAGTCGGAGGCAAAGCAATGCGAGAGAAGCCCTTCCACGAATCTGCAAGGATGTACAACCAAACAAATTTCCAAGAAGCTTCCTCACTTCGATACATTAGAAGGCGAGCCACCGGTTCACGACGGCCTCAATCTTCTTCCAAGTAATTCATCGATATACCGAGTCTTTGGATACGATATGACCCAAGAAGGATATTTGGCTCATCCATGGAAGTCACATTTCTCCGCAGTTTCCTTGGCATAAAGTTTCTTTTCTGAAGAGTCACACGGAACTAATCCTTAAGTGGTTTTTCATGCTCCATATGACTTTTTAGAATAAATCAAGATATCATCAATAAAGACCACTATAAAAATGATCCAGAGTATGGTTTGAAGATTCGTGCATCAAGTCCATAAAATGCTGCAGTGGGCATTAGTCAACCCAAACGGCATCACCAAGAACTCATAATGGCCGTACACAGTTACGAATTGCAGTTTTAGAAAGCTATCTTTCACCTTTATCTTGAGTGATGGTACCACCGATCGAAGAATCAATTTTCGAGAATACCACGGAAGCTCCTTGAAGCCGATCAAATAGACTCATCAATCCTCGGCAAAGTGGTACTTGTTCCGCACTATTTGTTACCTTATTAATTTCTCGGTAGATCAATGCGGAAAGGCCCGAAGACCGCCATCCTTCTTTTTAACAAAATAATACCGGAGCACCCCAAGGAGAGACACTAGGTCTAATAAATCCTCGATCCGTAAGCTCCTGCAACCGACATTTTAACTCTTTTAACTCAGCCTTCCGAGCCATACGGTAGAGTGAGCTTTGGATACTAGGTCCAAAGTGCCGTGGCCTAAATCAACAAAGTGAACTCGACTTCCTCACGATCCGGGGGTAATCTCCGTCAATTCCTCCTGAAAAGACATCCAGGGAAACTCTCGAGGCCACTAAGAATATCTTCTCCCAGAAGCTGATGTTCATCCCGGGTCGAAGGTCCCCAAACTTCATAGCAAGAAACCCCTCGACCACTTTTTTCTCTCAAGTATTCTCCCGGCTTTTACGGCCACGGTGACACTAATACCGAAGCCGCATGTTCCCGACTCACTAACAAACTAAATTCGGTGAAGATTAGGAATTTTAAAGATTACCCTTTTCCCTGAAAACGGTGAATTAATAGAAGCATGATAAGGAGGCCAACCAATCCATCCCTGGGATTACATCAAAGAATTTCAAAGGTGGGAGGATTATCGCATCAACATTCGAACCTCCTATCTTCCAAGTCAATCGGTGCAAGATTTACACATCGAGTCTCACCATTATGACATCTCCCATTAGGAAATGCAATATGCAACTCTTGCTTTCTAGAGGAACGGGTGTCAATGATGCATTGTTGGCAAGAAAACTATCGTAGCCCCTATAAATGAATGGGTAAAGTAGCACCTCTGATCAATTAAAGTTCGAGCATAAGTGTTGCCTACTTTAAACATACTGTCATAAAGATTAACTTAAACTTAGATGTCATGCAAAAGATCATATGTTTTTCCCTGGCCCATCTACTACCATAATCCACATGCATTATACCAGGTATGAAAGCCAATAATTTTTAAGGAAATAATTTAATTTAATGTGAGGAGCATACTGTCACACACACAGAGCAGGCGCAGCTGGCGTCCTGCTCGAGTGAGGGGTAAAGACCCTCCTCGGGTCCCGGGCCGCCGCTTTCGCTCTTCCCCACGATACCGGAGGGGGCCGCCGATCCTTTCGGAGGGGACAAAGGTGGCCATTTTGTGGTCCATCTTCCCACAAGGCATAAAGCAGCACTGTCACCAATCGACCCTGCGGCACCGTTGTCGCTTCTCGATGGAGCCTTCCCCGCAACGAGGACAACGGGGTCTCCTTATCCTTTCCCGTCCCGAGGGAGCCCGGGAAAGAAACCCTTCTTCTTCTTAGCACCTTGCCCCGAAAACCGGCAGAAGGAGGTCCTCCTCCTCTTCATCTCATGCCGCTGCTCTCATCCGGCCGAATGGCGTTACCCCATGTCCCTCTCAATGACCAGTAGCCTCGCTCACCACTTCATTGTAAGTGGGGAGCTCAAACGTACTGGATGCGCCTCGGGGCTCGGCCTGAGGTGCGGTCCCTCGTTGAATTTGGTGATCTTGGCTCTCTCGGTCATAACAAAATTGGGGGCAAATACGGCCACAATCGTCCTCGAACTTCGGCTTTCCATAAAGTGGGCCACGTAAAGGTTCCTCTCGCTCTAACCTCATAAACTCGCACTCCATCCGTCTCCGAACACCCGGGAGAAATACCGGCGATAAAAGGCCTCCCAAAATGTTCCCAAGAGATGGCCCGCCTCCGTAGTGTCGCTCCAACATCGCCACCAATCGTATGCCTCCCCCCGGAGGAGGTAGGCGGCAACCGATCCGCTCCTCCTCCGGCTACCAAAGGCCGTAAAGGCCTTCTCAATCTCTCTTATCCACCTCTCCGCATCAAGTGGGTCGGTGGATCCCGGGTGAGAAGGGAGGAGGGGCCAAGCTCTTAAACTCGAGAAGCTACGACCCCCTCCCCGCTGTGGCCGAGATGGAGCGGGCCGAGTAGACCGATCGAGCCGGGCCGGCCGGGTCCGAGGAGTAGGAGGGGCGCACGCAGTCCGCGGAATAGCGAGAGCCGATATAGCAGCGCATATGCCGAATCCGCCGCCGCATGGCCTCGAACCGCCCGAGTCACCCCCAAGAATGCCCGAGTAACCCCTACCGGCCGCCGTGGGTCGTTGCCAACCGGGGGCAACGGAACCCGCATCCGTGAGGCTTCCGGCCTCCCCGCCGGTCGTGGTCACCACCGAGAGTCCCCCTCATGTCGCCGATCACCGGTGCGACGATGCATTATGAAATCTTGCCATGGTTAGATTCCAATCAAAATCATAATAAATCATCAAATCTCAAATATTCATTTAAACAAGTCACTTGAATTTTCTAATGTTATTACCCTCCTGATGTCATGTCAATATTTGGCCTAATGTAAATCATGTGTTTGGCCCTAATGTCAAACCTTGCTCTGATAATACTACAAGCCGTCACGCCCCGACCCACCGGTGGTGGCCTGTGGTGGTGACAGCCCGCCGCATGCTGTGCATGCAAGGCATCCAATACAATATTAATTATAAACAAGGAGAGTTAACCACTATATAATATACAAAGTTTAATCCTTCATATACAAATTATGTAATGTTGGGCAACAAACCAAAGTTCCAAAATTATTCCAAATGGGGTTACATATAACAAAATAAAATCGATTTACATCAAGAAACCCCCAATTACCCTCGTTGTTGCCCCGATAATCCCGTGGCTGGAAAAAACATTGTAAGATTTAATGAGTTTTACACTCGGTAAGTAAGCCTACTATTACATATTATAGCCAAATAAGAATTTTTTGTTTTATCAAGTCAAATACATGTCATGCTTCCAATTTAAAAACATTTCGTCATATTATAGAACCGTACAAAACTCATATTCGAATAAATTGGAAGCAATTAATATGAAATAATATTTCAAAATACCATTTCAATTTCAAATCACCGTAAATCTCATTTCATACTAATGTCCCACGTCCACGTAATAACATCCTAAGGATGTAACCTCCCCCGTACGCCCCCGGTGGAGGAAGGGTGCCGAGTCAATTAGCATCTAATGCTATATCTCGTCACAAAGACATCCCTAGGATGTGTGTTCTCCACATATTCCCCTCGTGGAGGTGGGTCCCCGAGTCATGTAACATGTAGTGTGGACCGTGACGACATATAATATCAACAATCACAAATAGCATTTATTCGCATAATAGCAAATATGTATCAATTTTCTTTTCATGTTTTACCAAAATTTGGTAATTTTCCATAATCATGTAATAACCAGATGCATGTATCAAATGCCAATTTAATTTACCAAAATTAACAATAATCAAGTCAAATATTCATTTATGAAAATGTGGTACCACAACTATCATTTTTCAAATAATACTATAAATCAATTCATTATTTCAATAATGGCATAATTTAATAATGATTTAAGAAAAATCATTATAACTGGCTTACTTACCTCACAACGCTAATCTAAAAGCGTAAATCAGGCATTAGGGATCTCTGGGTACCTACAACATAATTTTCAGATTTTTAAATTTCAATTTTTGGATGTCAAACTCGACTCCTATACTTAACCCAATCTAATCCTGGGCCCAACTTGGGGCTTGAATATCTCCAAATATAGAAGCCCAAATGGGGAAATAAAAATTCTCCGAGCAAACTAGGATCAACGCTGATCCCGACCATATTTTCTTTTATTGGGCCGAGCCCAAATTGGGGCCCAAAAATTCAGCCCAAAGGGGCCTAGCTGGAGTGAGCCGAACCGGCCCGGTCCCGATTTTTCTTCTTTTTTTTTTCTCTTCCCTCGCTTCACCCTGGTTCACCCGAACCGGGGTGAGCTGGTGGCCGGCGGCCTAGGGCCGCCGCCGGCCCTCCCCGGTCGGCTGGCCGCCGACGACCGGCCCCGAGCCGGCGCCGCCGGCCGGCCGGCCCCTTTCTCTTCCTTTCTTCTTCTTTCTTTTCTTCTTCTCCCTTTTCTTCTCCTCTTTCGACGCAGGCCGGCGGCGGCCGGCCGACCGTCGGGGTCGGCCGCGGACCTCACCGGACGCCGCCCGGCGCCGGTGAGGGCCGCCCGGCCGCAGCCGGCCGGCCCGAGCGGGCACGCCGCCGCGAAGCCGGACCAACGCGGGAGCCGATTTGGCTCCGCGGCGGGAGGGCCATTCGGCCCTCTCCCCGTGCCGAGCCCCGCCGGCGACCCGGCCGGCCACCGGCGGCCGGCCGGACCCCGCCGGACGCGCCGGCGCCGGCGGGGGTCGCCGACCAAGGCTCGGGCCCGGCGGGCCCGCGGGCACGCCGCCGGCCTCGAACCCACGGTGAAGGGAGGGCCGGTGGAACGGCCCTCCCCCTTCTTCCTGGCGGCGGCACGGCCGGCCACCCCGTCGGCCGGACCCCACCGGACGCCGCCCGGCGCCGGTGGGGGCTACCGCCCAAGGATCGGGCCCGGCGAGCCGGCGGAGCACGCCGCCGGGCCCGAACCAGCGGGAGCCCGCTTGGCTCCCGCGTCAGGGGAGGGCCTCCTGCGGCCCTCTCCCTCACTCTCACGCTCTCTCTCTCTCCCTCTCCTCACCGGTGACGGGGGGCGCCACGGACGGCGGCGAGGTGGCGGGGACGAGCGGAGGGCGACTCGGTGACGGTTCGCGACGAGCGAGGAAGAAGGGAGGAAGGAGATAGGGGGAGAGGCTTCGGTCGTCTCCTTGCAATTTCTTTTCTTTTAACGAGGGGAGGGCCGAGCCCTCCCCCGCACCTCCATGTGCTCGCGCGTGGGCGCGCGCGCGGGCGCGCATGCGCGCGGGCCGCGTGCCGCGCACCCACGCCGCTTAATTATAAAAAATTTCTTAACGGGAGGGGGGGTTTACATCCCCCCTCCGTCCCTCACTCCGGGGGAACGAAGGAGGCTGCGGCGGAGGGGGGTGGACGGAGAGGGCCGCGGCGAGAGGTTGGAGGAGGGGGTGGGACGAAGGAAGCCACAACCGGGGGGAGGGGGAGGATGGACGAAGGGGGCCGCGGTGGGAGGTGGGGGAGGGGGAAGTTATTTTTTTTTTAAAGAATTATTAGATATTAGGTTAACAGGTTGATTATGGATTTTAAATTTAATTTTGCCACTTGAATGCCACATGTATTGCCACGTAGGATAAAATCAAACGGTAGGGATTAAAGTGAAACAAAAATAAAAGTTTAGGATCACTTTTGCAACTTTTTGAAGTTTAGGGATTAAAATGACATGACCCCTTAAGTTCGAGGGTTAATACTTGTAGTTTAGCCTAGTATTTAATATGAACCTACTCCATAGGTGAAATATGGTCTCAAACTTACTTCGCAGGGCTAAATACAATCTTGGACCTACTTTATAGGGTTAAATGCGGTTATGGACCTATGTCGCAAGGGTTAAATATGATCGTAACCTTTAGCTAAAGAGATAAAAGAGAATTAAAATTTGAGGTTTGATATGTATAATTTAATATACGAGTGCTTTATTAAACTTTGGACTTGATATTTCATTCTATTTATGAGCATATGAAATTCATGCATTGTTTCATACCTGAGAATGAGAAAATACGTTTATGATATTTATTTTCTATATTTTGAACTTGTATCATTTTTGAATTTATTGAATTTATATATTGCATATTGATCGATTCTATTTATATTAAAATAGAATGTTACTTTTGGACTATCGAAGCTCATTATTATTATTTATTTAAAAATTTTTTAAATCTAAAAATTATGAATTAAATTGGTGAAGATTAGGGGTGAACTAGCAAAGATAAGGCTAGCTCTCTAGGTTCATGCATAACCATTTTTGTTTGATTGATTGTACATTTAAAGTATATTTTGAGGATATATATAATTATATTAGCTAGCAGGTTAATAATAGCTATAAAATTTAGTTATTGTTAGAAATCTGAATATTTATATAAAGTATTATCAGATAAAAGATAATTAGGATGTTCATATTATTCTGATGATCATTATTGTCTACATATGAATTTTAATATTATTATATTAAAAATATTTATTAATAAATAAAAATATCTTGCATGCTTGTGGGGCCAAATCTTATGAAGATACAGCAGCCGTCATGATCCTAAATCTGACTAGTCTGGGCATGACATAGCATGTATTGATAGAGGGTCCCTAATATTAATTCTGTTTAAGTTTCAGTTGCCCTCTGTCAGTCGCCCTTTAATGGATATTTTGAAACTTAAACTAAAAACGTATTTTTTGTTAAGCCTAATGTATATAGTCGGTCCTTTTCCCTCCCAGCTTCAGCCTTTGGGATCGATTGGTTAGTCAATACAGCATCATGGAGGTTGTGAGTTACAAATCCTTTTAAATTAACTCGCTTTAAATTATAATAAAATTTAATTAAATTGAATTAAAAAATTATTAAAAATAATATAATTAGAGATTAATTTCATTTAATCCTTCTTAACTATAGAATATTTGCACTTTTCTTTCTAAATTAAAAAAAATTACAAACAATCCTCTAATTTCAATTTTAGTTACAATTGATCCCTACCATCTAAATCCGAGATTAAAAAGAAATGAAGAGGTCTATGCTGATGTTGAATGGAGGAAGGAAGCAAGAAAAATGGGAGGTATAGGACCTTGTAATGATTGACATGAAGGATCCTGAGAGTAGTGACGATCATCTCTTTGAGTGGTGGCGCCATTAATGATGGTGGTAGTGGTAGAGTTAGTTTGGTATTTATAATAGGAAGAGAAATGGAAAAGAGAGAGAAAAATGATGATACCTTATATGCCTTTATTGAGGGCACACTTCGGAGAATGAGAGTTCATGTAAGAATGGGATCCATATAGAAATAGTAATGACTTTCAAGGGATTGGATGGAATGTTAATCTCTCAAAACATAGGTTTGTCATTCATAATAGAATGGTAATGAAAATGAAAACTTGATGAATCAAACCAAATCTGTGCCAATCTCTCAAAATATAGGTTTATCATTTCTAATAAAATAGCAATGAAAATGAAAATTTCATGAACCAAACCCATCCTTCTATCTCCCGCACCCGCAAACCAAATATGCCCTTGGTGGGAAGAGGAAGCTGGGAAATCTGTGTATTTTGAAGAAAAATCATCACTGTACCATCCAGATATGTCCGTGGCCAATTTTATTTGAAACTAAAATGTGCATCATCTGTGTCTTTGTTATTCAAGTCAGTATATTGGTACGCGGATCCTCGGCTAAAAATGTGCATGTCCAAATTGAATATTTTCATGAATTATAAACAGAGAAATCAAATCATCCAGAAAACATACAACAGTTACAAATTTCATGACTCAAGCGAAGAATCGATCAGGTCATAATTGCCATCACCTAGCACTGGCCTATAAATGAAACGATTTATATCTCTTCTGTTGTGCTCTCATTAAGATTTCTTACGTCAAAAATAAGGTCTCATAGATTTCTGGATTTTAGTTTCATGGAACTTAGCTTGATATGGATGATTCCTCTGAATTTTGCTTAAATATGCTAAACTTTTGGTTATAGTCTCACGTTGACTGTTCCTCAACTCCTAGCCGGGCATTACAGCTGCTATTTACCTCCGTTCTCTGCCGTTTGTTTTCTTTTGCGTCAGGCACCATTATACCTATCGTTGAATTGGGTCTTTTGTGCGCGCGCGCGCTTGTGTGGTTCTAGGGTGGGTGAGGAAGGAATTTATTAGGATTTCTTTAGGAAAGCAACACCAGGGAAGTAGCAGCATGCAACAGATTTGAGTTCATATTGAACCAGTGAAAGTTAGAGATAGTTTGCCGAATGTTATGCTGTAATACTCCAAGTTTAATTTTATATTGGATAAAAAAAAAAAGAGTGATATGCTTATAACTCAAGTTCACTTGCTACCAATTAACTTCCACTCAAGTTTTTGAACCGCATGATTTCGATCCGCTAGAAGTTAATCGAACCAGCGGGTGAGCTTGAGGCGTTACAAATGGTATGAGAGCGATGGAGTCTCATATTGGATGAAACTTTCCATTTTCGGATGCTCCGCCCACTGTGGGTCATGATTCTCTTTCAAAATCCTCCACCCTTCGGGTCATGACTCTCTTTCAAAGTCCTCCATCCTTTGGAACAAACAACCGACCACCTTTTACCTCCGAATATACCTCCATCCTTCGGAACAAACAACCGACCACCTTTAACATAAAGCGAGCTCACTGTCCAACCAATACCTCCGAATAGATTCGGCTTTAACTGCTTCTACAACCTTTGCATAATCAACATCCTTGCTTGCAAAGTCCTTCAATTGCTGCAGAAATTTGCTGTTGAAAGAACTAACCGCTGCAACATAGGCTTCCAGATTCTTCCTACTCAATGCATCAGCAACCAAATTTTGTCTCCCCAGGCGATGAATCCAATCAAAACAGAATTCAGCCAGAAATTCCTGCCACCGTGCTTGTTTAGGAGTCAATTTTTTCTGAGTTGTAAAATAAGTATTTGCCACGTTATCAGTCACAACTGAAAATTTACTTCCAAGTAAATAATGTCTCCATTTATCCAAACAATGCACTACTGCTATCATTTCTTTATCATGAATTAAATATCATTTTGTTCAGGTTGAATTGACTACGCTTGTCAAATGCAACCAAATTATCCACCTTGAACCAAGACTCCACCAATTGCTATCCCTGAGTTGATGGACACGAGGAAAGTGCTACCCATGAGGCGATGGTGAAGTCCCATATTGGATGAAAGAAAAGTTGATGGGCATGAGGAAAGAGCTACCCATGGAACGAATGGAAGAAAAATGGATGATGTGCTTATAACTCAAGTCCACTTACTATCCATTAACTTTCACTCGAGTTTTTGCTTCCACTCGAGTTTTTGGACCGCAAAAGCTTGGGATGTTACATATGCAGTTCGGCTTGACGTGGCTTGCCAAGCCAATGCCTTTTCATAGCTTTTTTAAGATTTAATCTGCCCTGCCAGACAAGCCTACTCAAAGTTGCAATGCAAGGATCCACCGGGCGTCTGAGCCAAAAGGAAAGGTTGGATCCCGGCGAATGGTTTTCCGTCTTTGACTTAAAAATCAACATTTGAGATCTTGCATGATTATGAGATGATCCATAATTGAACCCTCCACTAGATAATTTCTTGAAATTGTCCGTGAAGAATGCCAATAATAATTAAATGACGCAATTGGCAATAAATCAAAAGAAGAAGAAGAAGAAGAAAAAAAAAAAAAAGAGGATAAGGTGAAAAAGGGATTGTAAACTTTTTTTTTTTTTTTTTGTTAATGTGTGTTCCATGCACCATTTTAGGCCAACTTCTGCACATAAACCACATGACAAAACTCCTGAATACAAGAAGGGCTCATGCAGGAGAATTTATGAAGAAACTCGCAACTGCTCATCGACCCATGTGCGGTAATCATTGAGTAGCTGCTCAACAAGCAACGGGACAAGCCTGTCAAGAAGACCTTGCATAAGCCTGTATGATACCAAAATGAAACAGTTTCCGCCATCAACATCACTTGCATAAAATCAGAGATTAAAAAAAAAAAAAAAACAACAACATATTCCAAAGCTATTTCAATGGTACAGAGGAGAACATTAAAATTAGTTAATTTTTTATATCTACACCATAGCATGGCTCCCCTATTTAATTCCTAAGAAGGGGATGTGTCTCTCTGATGCTAGCGGCATAATTCCAAGAAAAAAAAAAGAAGAGGGTGTCCGTGAGTTGAGTAATCCAACATTTGTATTCCTATAAAGCTCACAGTGAGAGAGAGAGAGAGAGAGAGAGAGAGAGAGAGAGAGAGAGTCGGTGACCTCTGCAACATGAGGGACACACTGCCTATAATAACGCTCCACACATCATTAATGAATAGTATTCATGTAGCTTTGAACAAGTATGAATAGCTATTGCCTATCTTTATACGCATGCTTAGATACATTCATGCATATGTGTATGTAGTATAATTATTCATAACAATCCTCATAATTTTTAGCCTCCAAAAAGGCAGCCCTTCTAAACCCTTACAATTAATATGGATTCTTTTTCTGGGGGTTATGTATTCATCTTAGAGAGTTGCAGAAAATTTATCAATCCTTTTAAAGACTTACAGGTTTCCAGGTTTTTCCACAGCTGATAGTGGAAGCAAGTTAAAGGGCTTTGTATATACCTGTAAAAAGCAGGGGAAGAAGTTACTTGATAATGTTTTACTTGAACAACAACAACAGCAGCAGAAATAATAATAACCATAAATGGTTAACCCGAACATAATTGAGCCATTTAAGATGTGAGGATGATGTGGCTAACATGCAACAAAAAGGATTTAAGCGACATCACTACAAGAAGATTTTACGAGATGTTATCTGCAAGACACTCCTACCTCACAAAAAACAGCAAAATGAATTAATTAGGGTTTTAATGACCCAAATTGGTGTAAAAGGTATAGTCAATCAACCGTTTTCAGGAGACCCAACTAGATTCATTCAACCCAGCAGTTTTCTGGACCATAAGATGACGTGAATTTAGAAATGCAAGAAAGCAGGCAGGGTTTCACAGGATCAACCCATCCTGATAAGTGGAAGATTCAGGAGTAACCTAGTATTAACAGAATCTCAGATTAGCATGCGTGAGTTCTAATTAAACAACACTAGTACCATACAGAAAACAATTTTGGACCACTGAAAATCAATTTTCCATCAATAGTGGAGCCAACTTTGGTGAGGATTTCCTAAAGGCATCACAATAATCTAATTACAATGCAAGAATGCATTATAAAATGAATGACAAATTATGATTGTAGGCTCCAAGAATGACAAATTATGATTGTAGGCTCCAAGAATATGGATAGAGGGTGGGCAGCAGTTATAAAAAAATAAGAGTGCATTTATAAAGTGGATAAGCTGCTAAGTAATGAAGGCATGCAGCAAATAAGGGTAACCAAAAACTGTAGGATTGCCTAGTTTCATGGACTAACATTTGGTTTCAATCAAAGAAAATTATTAAAAATAGGTTTTGGAGGTTTTTATCTGTTTATTTGGTAAGCCAGTTCAAAGATTACATTACATTAGCTGGCTACAAGTCATCAAGTGTGCAACATAAGAACTTCACATACAATCTAACATGCTCTTATCATGCTACCATAACTCATAATTTTTTTATACCAGCAGAAACACCTTAGTTTGGAATGAAAGCTTTATTGTTGTTGTTGCTGTTATTCTAGCAGAAGCATCTTAGGAAATAATGATGACTGTTACTAAAACACAAGTACTTGTTAGTAATAGCCATCAAAATCGACCATGGCTAAGCACTCATGGTAGCAAATCTCATTAAATGGCCATCATCCAAAAGTATATGCAATGGAAATATTTTGGCTCTTGGATGATGAACCATCGTCCACCTTTGACTAGGAGAAATATTTGGTGGCTTTACCCATCTCAATACAAGCCTATCCAGATATTTAGGTGGTTGCAACCTCATCTTCATCATCTAAACAGTTGGCTCTAATTTGGTAAGTCTTTCTATTAATTGTTCTCTAGGTGATGGCTCTTTGTTTCACCACTGCACCACCCACCGCTCCCATCTCCCATAAAGGAGGTGGATCAAAGGGAACTCCACCTATCTGCCTCAGCCCTAAGACTGATAGGTGCCTTGGTACATCAGCTAGGACTACCTTAGGCCTTGGTCAATCAGCATGAGCCACCATGCCAACTGCTACCTTAGGAAATGGATTGACATCCACTCTCATCTTGTCTTTTAGTCTTTTTGAAAAATTCAGAAATCCCTTATCAATATTTTCCCAAATCACATTCCTAAACATAATGCTATTGTTCACGGTGTGTGTCTAGGAATTATGAAACTTACAATATTCTTTATTTTTCTTTTCATTAATAGATAGGATGGGATGGCCCATAGGTAAAAATAACCCATCCACCGTGAGAAGATAATCAAATATTTCATCAGCGTTAGAGATATCAAAGGTATAAACCCTACCTGCCTTGTGAGGATATTTCTTGGTTGATGCTTTAGGTTTGCATTCTACTTTAACCAAGGTCAAACACAGTTTGTTTCCAACTACCTCTACTAACCCTAACTCATAATCAAGGTCATGATGGTAGGTTCCTTGTAATGCAACTTTTTTTTTTTTTTGAGCATCCTCTTTCAATAAGTTCTCATATCCCCCACTTTGGTTAATAACTTAAAAAAATCTCAAAACTCCATCCCTTCAAACTTCTTTCTGAGTTCCAGATTTAACCTGTTCATCGCCAAATCCATCAGCTTGCATTCTGCATAAGCAGTCTCATCTATTATGAGTAGTCTTAAACTGAGCAATGAAGTTCTTGGCCAATCCTCCAGATAATTGATATAGCCTAAAAAGATCAGCCAGAGTCACCTTAGGTTCCCTCCTATAAAACTGAGCATGAAATTGCCATTCCATTGCCAAATTCAATGGCAAACCGATACACCATGAGAATGCTGACCTTGTCAAAGAGTTTGGAAACAACCTGAGCTTCAAGTGGTCATTGGTTGATACTTCACCACACTGAATGGTAGACCTTCCAATATGCTCGATTGTCAACTGATTAAGTTCCCCTAAGAAAGTGATAAAATCAAGCACCTTTTAACCCCTTGGAAACTTAGAGGCCCAATCAATCCAATCAGGATATGGCTCCTAATAAGCAGGTCAATTGACAGTTCTCAAAGCTGGCCCATACATCTGCTGATTAAATCAGCCAACTACTCCCTGTTAACTGAAACTAGATCGCGTTGGCCTGCGGGGTGGCAGATCCCTCTGCCCACACCTTTCATCTTGTCTTGGTGGCAGCCCATACCATGGTGGAGCATGGGCTGATGCAACAGAACCTAATCGACATAATGTGGCATGTCCCAACCATCATTCTGTTGCTGGCTAATGAAACAGAACCTAATCAAAAGACAAATAGGTTGATTAGCCAATGGCTTGATGATAAGAAAGCAATGGAAAGTAAAGCAGGTGATTGATATAGTGGGCAGGGTATTCTCCCTAACTGAGTTGTTTTGCCTTGCTAAAGAAAAGGACTTACAAAGTTAACAAGCTTACATGTACATGAAAAGAACTTTATTTACAAAAGCTGGAGATAATCTCAATATAACCCTGATCAATTACAATGAAACTAGGTTGGAAAATATTCATAACCAACAATCCTTAAAAGTAAAGGCCGAAAGGCTCACTATAAGTTTTAATGAACTAAGCCAGACAAGCCTCTCGTGGGAGAACCAAAGATGAATGAAATGATATACAGAAACTAAGGAAAAGACTGTTGGACTAGTAGGAGATCCTACCCAATGCAGTGGCTTACAGATTTATTTGGAAGAGTTATGTGTTGTTGACGTTTTGATCGGAGCTGAGGCATGTATTTTTCTTTGATGACCTCCATTTTATAGATGTCATGAATGGTAGTTATTCTCTATCTTATTCAATCACCTCCAGAACATGGATTACTGCCTTCTTTATTTCTCTCCACTTTCTTTAATTCCCAGAGTTCATCCTTATTTCAAATTTGTTAGCGGCACCCTCTCTACCAGGACACTGTCTCTCTTTATTTTGATTTAACCAGACCCACTAAACCCAATCCTGGCCAGCCCAAAGCCTGTTTTAATATCAACAAACTCTCTTTTTTTCAAGGCAAGAGCTGGGTTAGAGCCATTTTAGATCAAGATCATGTTCCACTGTCAATCAGATTTGATGAGTTGGTTGACTGTGACCATGTCAAGGCCATACCTTTTATCATTGATCAATCTTCAGTGCATGACCCCATCTACCAATCCTTTTATATATTCACCAAGCATCCACTTGATTTTTTTTCCTTTATTATGGGAAAAATGTTGCAGTTCTTTCCAAATTACAGAAATTTGCATGCTAACCCTGACTCACCATATCTCGGTTCCAGCAAAGGAGAACCAAAGAATCAAAGCAGAGGTCATAACTGCCTTTTCTTCCAATATGGCCTGATCTATGCAGCATGAAAAAATTGAAAAAAAAAAAAAGAGGGAAAGAGAATCCCTAGAGAGAGAGAGAGAGAGAGAGAGAGAGAGAGAGAGAGAGAGAGGAAGGAAGCTTGCCAACAAACACACACAAAAGAGCAGCTATCCCATATATTCAGCAGTTTGAGTAGCTACAAATTTGATGAAACCCCATCCAAGAAGCTCTCATTAAAAGCATGCAAAATAATTAGGATGAAAATACAAAAAAAAAAAAAAAAACGTTTTCTTTAAATCAAAAAAAAAAAAAACATAAATTATAGATGCATATCTTTCATCTAGTAAGATTATTTAATGGTTTGTGACACATGCAGTTATTATCTCTGGTATTAAGCGAGGAATAAGTCCACACCTCAAGGGAAACTTTTAAATTCACATCAACATCCAAGCATGGCTCAGAATCATTTGTCTCCCAAGTTATATGGTTTCTCATAAATGCTGCAAAAAACAACAAAACACTGAGGTCATCCAGACATGTATAACTAATGAGAAAACACATCAAACTATAAATCTAATAGGACAAGAGTTTAGCTGCAGTTTTCTAATGTTCATATGAAATATTCAGTGATCAAAACCTGAATTTGATGTATCTTATACAATTGCTAAAACTTAGTTAACAAGACACTGCATCTGATAAATTATTGATGATGTAAACTATAATAAAGAATGATAAATATAACAGTGCCGATATCATTAATGTATTCATAATGGTCATATCCAGGAAATAATTCTGCAGGTAAGGCATCTTTATTTGGATAGGAGAATCAAGATTTTAGCCTTGCAAGATACAAGACTGTCATAGGATTTGGAGTACCTGGATTCATAGTGGTGAACAGAAATAATGTTGAATAAAATGCATCAGCAGCTAAAAGGATTAGTAGGAGAATGAAACAAAGAAGAAAGATGAAGAAAAGCAGGAAACAAGAAGTCAGTTCATCTGAATTTTCCCTTCAGCCACTAATGAAATATATTCCTAAAAGAAGACCTGAATATATAAAGCAGAGGGGGAAGCGGATTGCAACTTTTTTGGACTCCACAGCCATCACTAACCAGCTAGGAGATTCTAATCACTTGCATGACCAAAGAAGGATTAAGTACAGAAGAACTATTGAGGCTCAGCTGTATATGGAAAGAAAGCTAATAAAAAGAGCTAAAAAAGAGACGGTTATAAATGGGAGTTCTCTCTTAGGAAGGAAACTAAAAGTGTTGTATCATAACCAGTTAAAGAGTATAAGACTAGGAGAGAAAAGGAGTCAAGCAGCTTTTCCTACTTCCTTTGGTAAGGTAATACTATTACTACTGACAATCAGCACGTTTAGTGGGATCCTTCTGTTTGTTCAATTTCCTTCAATTTGCAATAATGCGTAAGTATGACCATGACACTAATAACTGCAAGAACATCAATTCAGTGGTAATGATCCAAGAGAACCAAAAGTACCTAAATGAGCAATTACACCTTATATGTTCAAAGATCATATCAGATTTAAATGGTTAGAAGTCCAAAGTTATACCCTTCTATCCATGCCACTTTGGAGCTTTAAATTTTGCTGAGGCATGCCATGGATAATCATAATGATTATCTTTACATACTTAAGTTGAAATCAATCCTAGGTTAAAGTCAGCTTCTCCAACTCACAGGGCTTTCATGGGATTTCTGTAAATGATTTCATATAAGCATGAGTCCTGAGAAAACCATTCAGTTGGTTACTCTAATAAGCTAGCAAACTATAAAGCCAGAGAAGAAGTAAATGTTATAGTATGTCCACTAAGTGATCCTCAGGGTATGGAGGCATCAAGCTTGAGAATAGACACATTGCAAGTCGAGGCACTATTTCATGCCTTTGGCTGCTCTGATGAGGTGGCAAACTATTGAGCTAGAGAAGAAGAAGGATAAGCTGGGTAATTTTCCTGCAATGAGAAAGTTGATTAAGCCAGAAAAACATTAGCACAATCTTTGGGAGGGTTGATATGAGGTTGGTCACTGATCATTAATCCTGCTAAATCATTTTCTATGAAGTGATACAAAACAACAAGTTTGGCATACAAGTCAAGGCGTTAAAACTATTGAAGGGCCAAGTTCAAGTTAGTCATTAGCAGTAAGTTCAAGCGACATTGAACTGGAGCTTCAAAACATGAACATGAAGTTATGGGCCATGTTGATTCAGATTAGATCATATCTTTTCCCATATGAATAATTGGTTGAGAAATTACAGGATGACAATGGCTGGATGTACCTGAAAAAACATGATTGTGCTGCTCCACTGTTTCTGAACCCTCAAACTGTGAAAAATATAAAAAAAATAAAAATAAAAAGTGTAATTTTCTTTTTTTTTTTTTTTTTTTTTGAAAAAAAAAGGAGAAAGCATTAAGAGATAAAGCTTAAAGCACTTCATGAAGTCAAGGCCTCTCAAAAGCCCTCAAATTAAATTTCAAATGAATATATGACAATATTTTGAAATCAAAACAGCAGAAGAGCCTTAATGCAAGGGCATTTCATTGGTTTGCATGAGCATTACTATAGGTCGATGGATTCCCATCCCTAAAAACCTTGTTGTTTTTGTTTTTGTTTTTGTTTTTGTTTTTGTTTTTGTTAACCTGGTTTATTCCATTCACTCTCTTTGTGGAACATGCCTTGATGTTATATGGGAATTTTACTTCAATGATAAGTTGGTCTTTTAGATAACGAAATATCAGATTTTGCCTGCGCGTGCAGTGGAGCCAGTTCAAAGCGGGGGGGGAGGGGGTTTTCCTATATAGAGATCATTATTCGATACCCTAGGAGAAGTTTGAATTCATGGTTGATGGATTCTACGAAAACGCAAAAACTATTAAGCTTTCAGCAGGAGGAGGAGGTGGTGGTGGTGGTGGTGGTGGTGGTGCGGAGGCAGGTTAGCTACCTACCATGTCCGTGGACAAAGTCTAAATCAGACTGGGGAGGGAGGGAGGGAGGAAGGGAGGAACTTTACCCTGCAATCCAACATCTCGACCGTGCAGCCTTCTCCTGTCGGGGTGACCCGTAAGTCTAGGACGGGGGCCACTTCAAACTTGAGGAACTGAATCTTTTGCAGGGTGCACCTATATAATTAATTATGCACGGCACGGCACGGCACGGCAGATTATTAGTAGTCAGTCCAGCAAGAGGAGAAGGGGAGTGCCTCCCTCTTCCTATTCTATTCTATTCTATTCCATTCCATTCCATTCCATTCCATGAGCAGGAGGAGCTCTCGAGAGAGCAAGCAGTCAAAACATCCACGAGTCCTTCCACTATTCTAATAAGAGAGTACCTGTAGGTGTTGGAGTCCAGGGGATGAAAGCTGTGCAAGGCTCGCGTGTTCAAGAGGGCTTCAACGCCCGAACGGTGGCTGAGGAACTCGGCGATGGTCATGGTGCCCTGGCCATTCCCATAGTCGGGGAGCTTGATCCGCTCCTTGCGGCTCGCGGACAGATAGGCCGTCCTGCTACCCAATTCGTCCTGTCCCGGGCTCTGGGCTTTGGTCACTGCTTCGCGTCTCCGTCTCCTCCTAATCCGGTCGATGCCGCGGAGGACAGGATCCCTGGTTGGAACTCTGACACTGGGTACGTACGATATACGAGGGCAAAACAAAATTAATCGATGAATGGATCTGCTGCCCAGAAGATTCCAGAGGGCTTCTTGAGTCACAAATGTAAATTGCTTCTTTTCTTTGCGTTATTTTGTTACCTTGGACAGTCAGAGCAACGAACAGACCTGACGAGGGCGGTGGTGCTGGAGGGGAAAAGGAGAAGAGGACGAGGAAATGGCAGCGCCCCGTAGGCAATCATCCTGCATTTGGGTGCACGAGAGACGCCGACCCCCACCGCCCCCCCCCCCCCCCGTCAAAGGAGAAACGAGAGAGCAGACAGGCAGGCAAGAGCGGTGGCGGCGGCGGCGGCGGTGGTCTGGTGGTGATTATTAGTATTTGTAATATCCAGAGGGGAAAGAAAGAATAATAAAAAAACAAAAGAAACTAATTGAATGGAAGAGGCGTGGTTTTGCAGGGAGCCAACGACACGATCCAAAAACGGAGGTTCAAGGAGAGGACCGAATTCAAGGATTACTTTTGAGAGATCAGGTCTATCAGCACAGCCCATGGTTTGATTTTGATGGGAGCAGCTCCCCGCTTCACTCGAATGTTTGTTTCGGGCCCTCGCTCTACCGTAATCATTTTCGTTTTATCCGTAACCATTGTTTTTTCATTTTCTTTTTTCTTTTTTTTTTTGTTTTTTCCTATTTTTTGTAAAGCGTTACTCCTTTAATATAATTGGGAGGGGTGAATTTTCCTCCCCAGTTATTATACTTAAAAAAAAAAAAAAAAAAAAAAAAAAACCACCGGCGCATTTCAGACTAATTACCAGTCCAAATGCAGTTCGGACGCCCAAGTATGATAAATAATAATAATAATAATAATAATAATAATAACCAATTCTCGGCTTGACCCACACCATCGGCAAGACGGGACGGGGCTTCCAGGCCGAGCGGCACCCGGTTGGCTCTTGGGTCTTGGTGGACCGTTTCACACCCGAGCCGAGAGGAAAAAAAAAAAAATCAGCTGTCAAGCTCTTGACACGCCATTATCCCAGGTGTGGCTGTGTCAAGGACTTTAGTTACATGGTCTTTTTTTTTTCCCTCTATTTGAGTCTCAAAAACCTATATAAGCAATTAATTTTAAAAAAATAAAAAAATAAAAAAAATAATTACATCAAAGGTACATAAACTTATTTAAAATTTTTAATTAAATCTTTATATTATTTTTTTATTCATATAAATTTTTTAATCAAGTATATTTTTAATGATCATCAATGGTAGCTTGATAGATCACATGACGGCCATCAATGATAATTTGAGTGTTCTCTTTTTTTTTCAATTAAGTATATTAACTCATAAAAATTTTTCATTGGAGTATATTAACTCATAAAAGTTTTCAATTAAATATACTTGTTTTAGTTCAATTAACATTTCTTGTAAATGCACGACAAATTAATTAATCAAAAACTTTTATATATAAAATTTTATACATAATAACCTAATAAAGAAATATTATAATATATTTATGCATAACAAAAAAAATTATATTCATAAAAGATTAAGCAGTAAATTAGTGACTTTTCAATTGCTCTACTAATAGTAAGTAAGTTAATAAGAAAATTACACTTCAAGTATATATTATATATATATATATATATATATTATAAACTTTTTGTTGCGTTACTTATACATTTTTTTAATTAAAGTTTTGCTCTCTCCCAAAGGTTGGGCTGCAAAGGCTATCTAACTCTGCCACATAAGGTTAGATGTTAAAAGAGTATCAATGAATACCCTTATCATTCTTTTGTCCATATTTTCTATTATACTTGATTAAAAAAATTTTATGAGTTGAAGTACTCAATTGAAAAGCTTTTATAAATTTGTATATTCAATTGAAAAAAAAGATATGCTCCGGTCATTGTTGATGGCTGTCATGCAGTTTGTTAAGTGATCATTAATAATAATAAAAAATGTGCTTCATTAAAAAAAATTTATATGAATTAAGATGCTCAATTGAAGATATATATATGTATAGAGATAACAGTAGTAAGATCTCCTAGGCCAAACCCTAGGTATAGGCATGAACAATATGGCTTGCATTCCCTCAAATCATTAGAGTTTTTTATTATTATTATTGGCTAAAGAATCAAGGCTTATGCAAAGTATTGGCTTGTGCCATTGTAAAATAATGCCTGAAGAAATAAGCTCTCTGCCGTCTCGTCTTTTCTGAGCTAATTTACAGTATCAGTTAATTCACGGCCACTGGTCTCTAGCGGCAAGAAGAACGTGGCCACCCCTGAGAGCAGGATCATGAATCCGAATAGAAGGATCGCCCATGAACCAAACTAACAGCCACGAGTGGGCAAACGACCGCACCGATCCTTCCCACTGAACTTGGGCAAGTCCAACGCCAGTAGACGGGACCGGATCGATGTGGGGTAAACCTACAACCAAAAAAAAAAAAAAAAAACGCAGATAAATAAGTAAAATTCTTCACATAAAAGAATGTGCAGGAATGGTTTCACCATGGAATTGGATGGAGCAAGACAAGGATCATTTGACCAAACTTGCAGAGGGCATAGCTATAGCTATAGCTGACCCCAATAAAAACAGTAGCTAATAAACATTGCCGTGCCTGCATATATATATTATTATTATTATTATTATTCATTGTTATTACGTTCAGCAAAGTTCTCATCGAATTATTTATTACCTTCAGCAAAGTTCTCATCACCTGCGCAAATTATAATGGTCAGTCGGCCAGCCGAAAACTGTTTGGCAAAACCAAGCATGCCTTCTTAACCAGTAAAATTTATATCCCATTAACCTATATGGGGTTGGCTTGGCTTCGCTTGGCTTGATGAACTGAAGTGTATGTGCGCGCGCGCGTGCATATATATATATATATATATATGTGGTACTTGACATCCAGGAGGACTTATTTGGTTATCTATGCATCATCGCGTGACTGAATTCAGTGCTCAAGTATTTTGAGCAGTTTTTATGAATTTTATTTTATTTCATAAATTTACGCCTAGGACCATATCCCCCCCCCCCACATACTGTATATATATAACATGAATACAATATAGCATCTAGCAGATCTTGTAGAGTTGATGGTACTAACCTCTTGAGCATATATGTATATTATTGTGAAGCTTCCATTGATGCATGCCCGAGCACCGAACAGAAGGGCTGTTCTCAATGCTTCTTCCTGATGAAACATCAGCGGGAGTAGAAATATGCCACCTACAAAGAGCAGGCCTGCCATTGAAAGCTTCCGACCAACCTTGTCCACGAATGCAGCTGGCAAAAGAAGCCCCGGAACCTCTGAAAAAATAAAAAATAAAAAAAAAGGATTAAATTTAGAGGGAGATCACCCCTTTTTGATCAAAATAATATATCACATGCGTGGTTCGGGTGTTATTCCATAGAGAGAGAGAGAGAGAGAGAGAGAGAGAAGTAAGCAAGCATAGGTCAAGATAGTCGTCCTACCAGCCAAGCTAGTTCCAAATACATCTTTGTAGAGGTTGGCATCCTTCGTTTGGGTTGAGTGCAACTCCTTTGCTGTGCAATCCCCATTGCCATCGCTTAGTTGAGAGGTTAGCAAAACAATGCCATAGGATGCAAAGGCATTTCCCCCAAAGACTTAACCAAATAAGAAGAGTTGATCTGATCAATTTTGGTGATAAAAGCTTATATAGTGTACGGATGCCTCCTATATTAGATTCCATATCCCCATCAATGGTGGTTTCAGTCTTCCCAAGTGTGATTAAATGTGTTCTTGTTTCTTCAGAAGGATCAATGCTTTCATCAACTACTGATTTGTGATTAGAAGAAGCAAGCAGGCCAGGAGGGAGTGTTACTCCATTTATCTCAGCCACCCTCTCCAAAACAACCATCGCATCAGCTGTTACTGCCTTTCATGCAAAAATACCTTGGTGATTCAGGCACGAAACCGTAAAATAGGAGCAAAAGAAATGATGGAACAGAGGACAAAGCTAGTAACCATCTCCAGCCCAATGATGGCATCACAGCCTGCACAATAAGTATATGGAAAAGGATTGAATCCTGGAAAGAGAGAAAAGTGTTTCCCAGCCTCAAAACATCATAACAGGCAGCAGGTAACAGGTGGGATCATCACCTACCTAAGCAAAGGCCCTATAAGGTCGCACTAAACAACTTTATTTAAAATGGAGAGCTTTTTCTTTCAACTAAGGTAATAGCAGGATCTTATTTTCAACACTAAACAATCCTACTCATAGATTCCCAGAGATATCCTGTTTCCAGATTCTTAAAAAAGGCAAACCAAGATACCACATGCTCCAGCTGAAAAATGGCATCAAAAAGAAGATATACAAACATACAAGAATATTCCATATCCATCATCATAAAGCCAAAAGTTAGTGCAAACATAATCTGATAGAAATTATTTAACATGCCATTTAGAAGGTTGAAGAAAAGTTCAAGACATGATGTTGTTCTGATGTCAAAGTTTTTTGCACGATGGACTAGTCCGCATTGGTTAAGATAATACTTCTCACAAAATGGAATTCAAAATTATCATGAGGCATGACTAAAAGAGTATCAGCATATGGTTGATGAGAATAAACCCAGAGGGTGACATGACAAAATGGCCATACCCATGCAAGAGAAGCCTCCAAAACTGTGCCCAGAGTCCAAAACAACGAAAAAATAACCATCCAATAACCTCTATTTGAAGAAGGAACAAACTCCAAAAACCAAGAAGCAAGCACAGGCCCGCCACCCAATCCCATACCAACAATAAAACGGAGACTCATCAAGCTTAGATAATTAGGGGAAAAAGCACTTAGAAGACCAGCAGCACTGGTTATTAGTGCTGTAAACAGAAACTCCATTCTGCAAAAATGCGAAAAAGAAGAAGAAAAAGATAAGAGATGGTTTAAACATTTAAACATAGAAGACCTGTGAATGTGAATCCACCTACAAGCAAAAAGTGAGGGAGAATAAGTTGCATATCAGATCTTGTTTTTTTGTTGCATATCAGATCCTGTTTTTTCTTTCTCCACATAGTTATAAAGCGTCCCTCAATCATTAGTGCAAGGCTTAAGCCGGTTTTCTAATTAAACCGATTTAATTCAATTTAAAAGCTCATTAACTCAAATTCGGTGGTGATGACTTGATGGATATGCGATGCGATAATGCAGGCATGTAGACTAGTCATTAAGATGTAGTAATGGTGGCATTGGAGAAAGGCAGTTTAGTCAGAAAAAGCCGATGTGAAATCAATTATAGTCATGGTTTGTGAATAAGACATAGATAGATTTGAGACACCAGTTATTGATGATTTTTAGTTGATATGTAATACTAATTCTGGCAAGCTTGGCCTAAATTAGTGGTACTGAGAAAGGGTTGAAGGCCGAGAGAGATCGATGTAGAACCAGTTATGATCTATTTGTTGAATTTAAAATGCTAGGTATTAGTATAAAAACCAATTTATGCGTGTGTATATCGCTAGTTTAAATTGTTAAACATGGACTACTGGCATGAGACTTGTTAATACATATCTTCAGTATGTTGATATGTATGAGAGTGACTTACTCCAATGCCATCAATAGTTGAGATTGTAGATCTAATGTTTGTTGTTGATATATAATACTAGTTCTGGTAAGATTGGCTTAGACCGACGGCACATGGAAAGGACTGAAGGCTTTAACTGAGTGAAGGCTGAAGGCTAGGAGAGGCTGGTGTAGAACCAATCATGATCTATTTACTGAGTTTAAAATATTAGGCACTAGTATGGGAACCAACCTATGCATCGCCAAGTTAGGATGTTAGACATGGCTATTGGCATGAGGTTTGTCAGTATGTATCTTCAGTAAGTGAATGATGTGATATATGATTTGTTGATGATTTTGGTATTTGGTATAATTTATGTTAGTATTCGTTTGGTTTTATGATTTTACAGTTAGATTTGTGGATATGCTATGTTACTTTCTGTTAAAATGTATTTTGATATATGATTTATTTTGAATTTTCTTAGCATATTTATGATGGTATGTATAAAATATTTACTGAGCTTTTAGCTCATTATCCCCTCTTCCTTTACTATATTTCAGAAGATGATGATTATGACGCTTATCTATTGAATCCAAACTTAGGCGTAGAGTATCAGGAGTGAGATTAGTGTTCGGTTTCCTATATCATCTGATATTGATGTAAATACTTTGATATATATATAGAGAATGACATTAGATTTTTATGTTATAATTTGATGATTTTATGACAACACTTTGAGATTTATGATATTTAGCTTCCGCTGATATTATCATAATTGACATTATATTGTTTATATTGAGATTTAGTAAACATTATGTACTGTTAGGGTTTGCTATAAGATTATACGGCTATGTTGCGATGCTTCTGGATCAAGTTTGAGATCGAGGGTTGCAATCATTAGATTCAAGGGAAACACATTCATCAATTAATTTAGCTCAAATTTACAAGACAGAGAAAATAATGATGACCCATATGTTGTTATAAGGATGAGGCTTCATTGATTTCATTTATGCAATTAATAGTGTACGCATGCAGTTTCAAAGACCTATCAATCAATTAGAATCATACCTAAAGTACAAGCTTATAATTTAAAACTCTAAATATTATTATTATTATTATTATTATTATTTTGTAATTTTTGCAGATTTTTTTTTCCTTTAAACATTTATATGGTATTATACCAAAAAAAAGAAAGAAGCAAATTATAGGGTAAATTTCATTTAATGAAAAGGAGCAGTTAGATAATTGTTAACATGCATGGATTGTCCTATTGACTCCCATATTCTTTTCCTTGTGCCTGACATTAAAAAAAAAAAGAAAAAGAAACATCTCTAAGTATTCAACTTATATAGTAAATGAGTTTTTATCAACCTTATTCTTCTCTTACAAGTATTGAATCAATAGCTTCCCCAAAAATAGCAAAATATAGAATCAATTCTTTTTTTGGGGATTAGTTAATAAAAGAAGTGAACTAAAGTACTTCTTCAATACTTCAAAAGATTTTTGACATTCTTTGATCCATTGGAGATTTTTGACATTCTAAAGTGCTTTGAAAAAAAAAGGTAAGCATTTTTTTGTAGACTTGGAAATAAAATGGTTTAGGGTAGCTGTTTGACCATTAAGACATTGAATGTCTTTTACTTATTTGGGTGGAGTCATATTAATAATTACTTTTATCCTCTTTGGATTAGCTTCTATTCCTAAGTGACTAACCATTGAATCAAAAAATTTTTCTAAGGTGACCCCAAATACACACTTAATTGGGTTGAGCTTCATCATTACCACATTGGCTCACTAATCTACATAATGTGCTTCTTTGATAAATTTAGTAGTCAATAGTTTGTTAACTTCTTCCTTTATGGCTTGATTTCATTTAGAAGCAAATTTTCTCTTCTTCTATTAGACAAATTTATCATTGAGATTTATCTTCAGTTGATGAACAATAATTTCAGAATTAATATCTAGCATATCTGCTGCTATTCATGCAAACATATCTAAGTTTTTCTGTAAAAAACTGATAAGCTTCGCTTGAACTTATGAAGGAAGAAGTGATTCAATTTGAATTGTTCTATTGTTGTTACCACCAAGTGGTACATTTTTTACTTCTTCCACTAGCTCAACATGCTACTCTTTGTAATCATCTCGGAAACCCATATTATCAATTGCCATTGGTTCCATAATCTTCTTATTATTTGAAGAATTCTTAGAAGTTCTCGTATTCTTATTTAGTGTGGCTACATAGTACTGCTATATTGCTACTTAGTCTTCTCTTCACCAACTTTTTGATTAACAGAAAACTTCATGAGGAGATAATAAGTAGAAATAATAGCTCCACTGAGACTTGATCAACCAAGTATTGCATTGCAAGCAGTAGGCACCAATAGCATAAACTTTTCTGGTTGAGACAGATTCTCCACCAATAGCAACTCCTCCATGGATCACATTTATAATTTTAGTAGTTGATTGATTATCAGGCTTCACCTCTAAGTCGTGGTCATATTTTTTATGATTACGAGAAGGTTGGTGTTGGATGAACTGACCAAGATAACCCCTCCAAATCAAATTTTTAATTTCATTTTTTAGATGCCAATAATCCTTGATACCATGACTATAATCTCTGTGAAAGTGATAGAACTTGTTCGGATATCTTTTTTTGGATTTGGCTCTCATCTTATCAGTTATACCTTTGAGAAGGTGTTTGAGGCTGATGTTAGACTTCTTGTCATGTTTGAAGTTTCTTATTCGACTCTCCCAACGTCTGGACTTTCTTTTTAGAGTGTCTCTTTGATATTCGAACTTTCTCTTCTCTATGGATGACCAAAGTTTTTTCAGTGTTGATGTATTTCTCAGATTAGCTAATAGACTTGGTAAAATTAAAAGACATACTAAAATAAAATGTTACCCTACCCAAATTCCTACATATGCTTAGGAAGAGCTCCTCATTGCTTCTTCCTTTGAAGTTTCTGAGGTCCTTCCATGCCTTCAATAACCTTCTAGGCTATCAACCTAAATAAGGCTGAATTGATAGTTCTAATGTCTCATAAGGGAAAGTAAATGTTAGAAGCCTAAAAGGAGTTTGACCCTTCAGAAGGTGGCACAGTCAAGGAAGTGTTTTCTTTTGAAGCTACCTTGAATGAAGCTGGTGATGCTTTGGAAGGTTCTTTCTTGATGCTGACCTTTAAAATTAGTGAGAAGGTGAGATCGTTGGTAATTGTACCGAGCTCTTGGGGGCATTGTTATCGACCTTTGAAGGACCTTAGAATTCTTCATCACTCTTATCGGAAGAGGTCTTGGATGGATACTTGGAGAGCGTAGATTTTCTCTTTTTGATTATGCCCTTCATTTTCTTTGCTACAACCCTTTTGCTTAGACGAGGAGGTCTCACATTTGTAGAAGTCTCGATAAGAAGGGCCGTAGAACCAGTTGGTCGGGTGGTAGCTTCGTCGATAAGCATAATTTTAGCTAAGGATTGTTGTAAGTCTTCTTCTTCTTGCCAATTGATTTTCTTTACTTCTCAATGTTCAACATCTCTACAAAACAATAGATTAAATGATTAGTATCGATCAATAAAAAGCTACAAAAATTTTAAGTACATTAGATCGGTCTGACTTGGTAAAGCTAGGCTTAGTTGGCTCAGAATAATGTATTTTTTGAGAGAAGTACCTCCAACCTAGGTAGATTTTCTTTTGTTCAGATGATTGCCTCTTCCTTAGTTGAGAAGAGAAGATGAGTTTGGTACCAAGGAATATAAAGTGCTCGATATCGAATAATTTAAAATCAAATTGTTTAGTATCAAGGAGTATAAAATGCTCGGTATCGAATAATTCAAAACCAAATTGCTCGATATCAAATAATATAAAAGTACTGAAGAATTCAAGACCCAAATGTTTGGGAATGAGGAATTCAAAATTAATTACACTATAAAAATAAGCCATTTATAATCAATAAAAATAAATCTTTTTGGTACGAAAAAAAAGTACAAAGTTAATTTTTATTTGATTTACCTGTGAATGAACAATAATTCCTTCTAAAAGTAGATCTTAACCAGCAACTTTATGTAGCAATAAAGTATGAAAATGAATTATTTCAAAATTTTAATAGATATTAACTACTTTCACGACTTAAATGTAAAGATAACCTCAATCCAGAAATTGAAAGGCAAATGGAAATGAAAATTTTAATAATTCAATATGATAGTGATATATGGCAAAGTTTTTTTTTTTTTTTTAAAAAAAAATTTTATTGATAAGCAAACATCTGATTGGCTAAAATAGAATATTCTAAAACATCCTATATATAACTAAGTTAACCAATTTAAGAATATGTTAATCTATTTAAAACCAAGAAATAATTTTAGATTATTTAACAAGTTTAATCCACGCTAAATCTGAATCGAGATGACCTCAATAACTAGAAGATGTAACGTTCACCATCGCCCTTCTATTTCTTTCTAGTTTCTCTTCTTACCCCGCTTATATTTTGTTTTGTCTTCATCGCTGACTCGGATCAGAAGCCGATTGGGTGCCTTGGAGCCAGCTCTATATGCAAATGGATGGGGGTGGGGCCGACTTCTGCAGAGCGCGTCGTTCCTGAGGGTGGCGTGCCTGCGGAACAAAGAAGGGAAGCGGGGGCGAAGGGATCCGAACACCGGAGAAGCTTCGGGAAGCCTCCGTCCGGATTCTTTCTCTTTTCGGTCAAAAGTCGCCTTAAAAAAAAAGCCATCCCCCCTCGCTCGGCCATCGACCTCCTGTCATCTTTCCTCCCCAGCTTTATCGGACGCGGCACCACGCGCATCACGCCCCCCTCTTCCCTCATCTGATCTGCTCCTCCTCACAGGAGAGAGAGAGAGACCCTCTTCCCTCATCTGATCTGCTCCTCCTCACAGGAGAGAGAGAGAGAGAGAGAGAGAGAGAGAGAGAGAGAGAGAGAGGGAGGGGAGGGGAGGGGAGGGGAAAGGTCTCTCCTCTTTTCCTTCCCCTGCAGGTCACTTTGTTCCGTCCTCGTGCTGGTGGTGCCGAGGAGGAGGAGGAGGACATCATCGTCATCTATTATCAATTATTATCGATGGAAGGGAGCGGGGTGGCCGAGAAGCACCAGCAGACGTCGTACACGTACTGGGTAAGGGAGTCGAGGGAGGATGCCGCCCCCCTTCCCGTCCCCCGCAAACTCTCAGCTGATGACATCTCCAAGCAACCCCAGCCCACCACCTTGGGGTCCGTCTGGAATCAGGTCAGAAAACCTCCCTCCTCTTTCTTCTCTTCCTTTCTCAATGTATGTATGTATTATCCAACAATTTCTAAACTACGATGGGGTATTTTCATTTTATTTATCTAAAGGAACAAAGAAAGAGAGAAAGAATAGAGAGAAAGAATGATGGACAATGCCGCCCAATCGATGTATGTTCTTTGCATCATTCACGGAGATGAATAAATATTAAGAGAGAGAAAAAAAAAAAAAAAAAAAAGCAAGCAAGCAAGCAAGAAATAGCGGGCATCCAGCACTTACCTCCATCCACCCCAGGGTTTCGTTGATGAGGACATGAGGTCTTATATTCTCCTTGTTATTAAAAAAAAAAAAATAAAAAAAGTAAAAAAAAAATAAAAAAAATAAAAAAAAAACTTGGTTCTCTGTCTCATCTATGACCGTTGCATCAATACTGTTCTATAGTGTACTCCTGCAATAGCTCTGGACAGCTTTGGGATGTTAAACTCAACTCGCCTCAAATCTGGGGCATCGATTTGCCTTCGGTTTCTTTCAACGCCAACAACTTATGTAAGTAACGAAATGTTCTTTTGGGCAAGCTTACTAATAGCCGGTCAGGAAACATGGAAAGTGGAAGAAAGGAGTGAATGGGGAATATTATCATCTCATCTTCTGTACCCATTGGACTCGTAATCTTTTCTGTAACAAGCCCTGCCAGGAATTTTTATATCATTGTTCCCAACAATTGTTGGAGTGCATTAAGTTGTTAGATCTTTCGTCTCTGAAACCACCCTCTATTATATGTTCACTTTGTTCATATCTCTTCATTGTTCTACATCCTATGTTCAGTATAACTCTAAAATTCTTTTCAACAGTTGACTGTAAAAGTGTTTTATTACAAAGGTCGCGTTGGGTAATATATGGCTAGAAGATCCAAATATATTCTTCTGTTACGTTTCTTGATCATTAAATTGGTCTCTTGGAAGGGCAAATATGAAGTGCAAATAGATCAAGAACTCCAGGTAGGCTTTGAATAAATAGAAATTTGTTAAATTTGGGCCTAAAGTCAAATTGAACGGCTGGACTCGTGGAAATGAACTTTCGTGGAAGTGAAGTTTGGTCCCAAAACCAGACTTGATTTTCTAACATGTTGGAATTCATTCCATCCAAGGAGGGCCTATCTGACAAATCTAGGCCTGACTGATTTTGATTTATTATAAATAAGGTTCCACACAAATTTCTACCATTTTTGACATATTAGGCTAGGATTTGGCAACCCATTTATGTATGTCAGATCAGAAATTCGTGATAATCTGCCCATTTTGCACTCTTAAGGCCAGACAATAATGATGAACCCCATTATGTTTGCCCATTGACCATTCGATAGCAGTCTTGCGGCATGTCACCTCTCACCAAACATGTGAAGAAGGCTTCTTTTCAAGGAGATTCTATGTAAGTGGTATCTAAAAGGCTCTTCTTAGGAGCAAAAGTAATGCCAGCAATATGCTGGGCCTTGCTGGGTTTTTTTTACCTCAGCTTTTTGACATCCGAGTCCTTTATTTCATTTGGATTTTCCTATTCATTTAAAGTGGTTGGCATTTAACGCATGCAATAAACTTAGAAAGCTCTTTTAGGTTAAATATATACTTGTCTTCTTTTTGGAACTCTAATAAGTCTAGAGTTTTCTTTTCTTTAAACTGTGCTAGTTGTTCAGCTTTTGTGTTTGGAAACTTTCTAGCTGTTCACTTATTTCTTGTCTTCCCTTTACATGCCACCACTTGCAACCATTTAACCAACAGTGGATGTTAAGGAGTTCCATTTAAATATGGTAGGAGATGTTTATTTTTACTCATCTTTTGCTCATCAACTTTGACCGACTCTTTTTTTCTTTTAAGCACTTTTCTTTCATTCAGATTTTTTAAAGCACTTTTCTCTAGCAACTGTTTTTTATGGTTTGCAATATAGTCCCATATCAGATTTGGCAAAGCTATTGGATTAGTTTTACTCCTTTATTATTTTAACTCTGAAGGATGTTGTGTCTTAATCTTTTGCAATCTATCATTTACCTTAAATGATCAGATTCTACGCAGCCTCTTTTTTTTGATATGTTATAAACTAATTGCTCTTTTTATGATTGATTCTTAGCATGCAGCATTTGATTCTCAATCGCTAGTAACTTTTATCTCATATTATATGTATGTATGCTTATGCATATGTCTGTATATATGTGTATGAGCATTTAGCCACAAGCGAGAAAGAAATACATAAATATGTATGCGCGTGTGCTTACATGTATGTGAGCATTTAGTCACAAGCGAGAATCAAATACATAAGTGTCAAATACAAAAGTGTGTGTGCATGCTTGGGGTGTGCTTGCATACATACATACATGCATATGAGCATTCAGCCACAAGCAAGTGAGAATCAAATACATAAATGCATGAACGCATGTACACATGTATTTGCTATTTATGGATTATGAGTGAGAATCAAATACATAAATGCATGAACGCATGTACACATGCATTTGCTATTTATGGATTATGTGAAATGCAAACTTAAGTTTCATTTGTGTTCCTATTTTCGAGCCCATGTCCATCACATGATTACTGACATCCACTGTCTCTCTTAGGTCAATTTGTGTATATCCATTGTTCAGATGTTGTGCACTTCCTGATCTTGCCATTTAGTTTGTCTCTATTTGTGGTTTATAGATGCTAATTATATTGTGGCACTTTCTGATCCTTCTCTGTATTCATCATTGCATCCTTTTCCTTTTAAATCTGCCTATCCTTTTTGACTTCGGGATGTGCTAATTATGTTGTTGCACTTTCTAATACCTGCTTAATAATTATTAATGAGTCAATTGTCCTATTCATGTTTTTTAACAGAATCCTTCACATCTGTATGGAATAATGTTTTTACTTATTTCTTCATCCAGCATATCTAAGCCTGCAGTTATAACCAATCTTTGTAGGTTTTCGTCCTTCCTGTTTTGCAACCTGAATCTTCTTCTGTGGGACTAGCTTCATCATACATTCATCTCTTATTTATTTGGGGATATCCTGCCTTCTTATAACCATTAGTTGATGACATCACACATGTTTGCCTATATGAGACATCCCAATCATTGCACAGGCTATGGCCTATTGTTTGTGGCTGAAAAACCATTGCCAACCCTCTGTCCAATTCTAAGTTGCAACATTTTGCCTGTGGTAGAAGCTCTGTCATTGATGAATTTTAAATAAAGAGCCAAGTCATAGTTGGAGTTGTTCTTTTATGAGCTATTGTCATTTTACCTGTGTTGTCCTGATTTTGAGCAGAATCATCGTTTTCGGTAGTTTGAAATGATAGCTAGAATGCAATTTAAAGACTAAGATGGGCGCTATATGAGCCTGAATTTTAGTTGTTTGAGTTGATTTCATTTCTCTGAGGTTGAAAATTATAGATCATGGCAGTTAACTAGGAAATTTTCATTTCATCATGCATTGTTTTATGTTAATCCTATTTATCTTCTTAAATATAGTGCTTTGCATATGTCTGCAGGCTGGAAGTTGGGAGGAAAGGAACCTTAATTCATGGGCAAGCACTCGAATAAAGGTTTAGTACTCTACACACTCAAGTCATTATATATATATATATATATATATATATAGAGAGAGAGAGAGAGAGAGAGAGAGAGATTTGGCTACATTCGAATGCAACCAATTATAGATCCATTTACCTATTCCACTCTCAGATCCATACAGTTCACAAATCCCAAAATGAAAAAAATTGAAAAGGATGGGGTGGCTTTGGGATCCGTATAAATTCAAGGGTGGGGCAAGCAATCGGATCTTAGACTTGGCTACATTTGAATATAGCCAAGTCTACCCCCCTCTCTTTCTTTCTTTCTCTCTCTCTCTTTATATATATATATATATATATATATATATATATATATATATATATCATATATATATATCATACAGCATTGCTAAGACATTCTAATTTCTTCACATTTGTTGTTTTTACCGCCTTTTGATCCTGAATTGCAGGAGCTGCTTAGCTCTTTGGGATCAATGGAGTTTTCCAGTGGTAAAGCATACATCGATGAAGTGTCAAAATGCTCAGGCGATGTGCGTATATCTTTAGTGGTTGTTAATTTGTCAACCCTTATTGCTGAAGCTGCATTTAGGAGGAAACAATGGGTTTCTTTCTACCTTTGTCTTTGTGGATGTTTCTCAGTGGACTCTTTGCATGGAACATTGCTTTTAGTCAGACAGAAATATCCTTATTAAACTAGCAATAGGCTGATTAGAGTTTTCCAGTGATAAAAATATATTGATGAAGTCTCAACATGCTTGGGTGATGTGAGTATTTCTTAGTGGTTGTTAATTCAATACCTCTTATTGCAAAAGCAGCATTTAAAATGATAGAATTTGGTGGGCTTTCTTTGTGAATGTATCTGAGAAGTCTTTGCGTGAAATTCTGCCCTTAGGGCAAATACCCTTGTTCGATCAACAAAATCCATGAATTTTTGGGCATTTTAGCTTTCTATTTATGGTTGTATGATTCATAGACAAGATAGAGAATGCCATTCCTAAGATTTAGTGTAGTTCTATCTGACAAAGTGTGAACTGCACTAGAATATTTCAAGGAGCTGAGCCTCTGCCTCTGATCCAATACTGTGGACAGAGAATGAAAATTCTTTCCTAAATTGTGCTATCTATTCTATTACATACAGAAGGATGAGGAATTTCTAAGGTGTGCTATGTGAAATTTAGAGCTGGGTGGGTGCAGCTGCACATGGTATTGATTACTCTTGAGAAGAATTTTTACCAACCATGAAGTGTCACTCCGAGGTTATGGAAGCATGTGCATAATTGTAGAGCATTGCTGAGGATATGGAAATTGAAGTTGATGTGGCACCATCTAGAGAATCAAGTGATGACCGTCTGTATTGAAGGTTAAATGGGATGTATGTGAGGACTTAAAAATGGTCGTTGAAGGGTTTGCTTTGTCATTGCTTAGGTAACAATAGCAACACATGCAACATGTATGATATCATACTTTTTCCAATCTCCAATTTGTCTTTATACGCCTGTGAGAGTTGCAGTAGTGGCATGAAGTTGAAGTGCTTTTATCGGTTACAAACTTTGTTACCATAATTGAATATATGCCTAACTGGCTCCTTTGATAGCTCCATCATTTCAGTTATTATTTTTGATTCTGCATTACTTGATGCAGCATTTCAGTTTCCTTTTTTCTTGCTTCTACATATTTTTAATATTGTGCATCTGCACTGTTCATTTCTCATTACTCCTTTCATGTTATCCGTAATTATCAATCCTTTTTGCAGCAAGTTGGTTTGGCTTCATGAATTCTCATTCTTAGCTCCTAATAAGTGCTTTTGTTGCAAGTTTTTTAATGAGTATGAACAGTTATGAGAGATGGTTTAAGCTTTTCTGACCTTCAAAGCAAATAAAAGAATATCATCCCAAGTATCTTCCTTTTTATAGAAAACAACCTATGCATTTAATAAGCTGATTCAATCTTCTACCAAATTCTAAAAAGAAATGGAATCTCCTTTTTCATTCAGTGATGTCTTTGATTTGTCTAAAGTTGTTTGTAGTTTGGAAAATTGTATATATCAAACACTAGCTGGAAATTTATCAGAGACCAATTAATGTGAAGCATCTTTATATTGCGCAGGCATTCTTGGTCACTGTGCGACACAAGAAGAGAGTGGGATACACCTATGAGTTGACTTTAAAATTCAAAGGTAATAGTGTGCATTTAACATAAGCTTTTTTTTTTTTAAAAAAAAAAAAAAAACTTTTCACTTGATAATGTTTTCCTTTTATATCTCATATATTTATTATCAACTAATGGATAATGGAAGCAGGGGAATGGTTAATCCAAGAGGAGAAGAAGGAGATCAAAGGCCACTTGGATATTCCTGAATTTTCATTTGGTGAGCTTGATGACTTGGAGGTATGCACCATGATGTAATTGGATGTTAAGCTTGGTGAAAAGCTAATTTTAAGATGAGGAATAGGGTTGATGTGGATTGTATAAATTGCTTCAGAATGATGGTTTCAAGCTCCACCTTATAGCTCTTTGTGAGTCTGGGGGGAATCTTGGAGTGTTGCTTCTTGATTTTATGGGCTTAAATTGCAACTACCAATGGATAACTGCCTACCTGGCAACTTATTGTATGGATGTGAAGCCAGGCCCCTCTTACTTAAAAAAGATTGCCTAGTCAATGTTTGGCTGGCAATAAATTGTAGGATCTGCTTGATCCTTACATGGTGTCTGCTTAACATTGAGTTGTGCTCTATAGTTGTGGTTTTAATTCCTTTCTACTCGGACTTGCAGATTGAGACAAGGCTTAGTGAAGAAAAGGGTCTGGCGATCGAGGATAAAACGCAGATCTGCAAGGATCTGAGGTTGTTTTTAACGCCCATTCGGGAACAATTACTAAAGTTTGAACAAGAGCTGAAAGATAGGTAAAGAGACGGGTGACCTTTACGTGGTGTTGGTCTTTTTGGTGCCAGTCAATGCTGATGGTTGATCTTATATTTATGGGTAAGGTGTTGTTGACAATTGAATCGTATCATTTTCTAATCACATACCGTCATCATTATATGCCAAGCCCTTTAAATCTAGGGGCATATTTTTGAAATTACGTATTATGTGCTTGTCTGGAAGCTCTAGGACTTGTTGTGTCTCTAACTGAAAGTTTACATTGTATTGAATCAAATTGTTTTGTTTTCTTGATGATTTGTGAATTTACCCCCTGTTAAACATGTTTTGCATCCCCTCTAAGGGGACGTGGTTTGCGGGGCGGTAGTGTCTCCCTGAAATGGTGATGACGTGTACGGTCCATGGTGCGGGTGGTGTTGGCTGATAGTTGCGGTGGGAGAGTGAGTTTCTTTGCTAGAAGAAAAAAAAAAAAAAAGAAAAAGAAAAGAGGCATAAATTATCAACGGTTCCTACCGAGCATAATTTTAGCGATGTCAAGAGATTTTTATTTTATTTTATTTTATTTTTTAGCACCATGGGGTCTGTCACGTTCCAAATTCATCATTTGATTTGGCGACATGACACGGCCACATGAACTCTAGGGCAAGCCCTAGAGACCATGTAAGGCCTGTTATGAGCAATTCATACTATATTCCATAAAAGCTTTATTATTGAAAAAAAAATAATAATTATTATAATTTAAAACTTAAATAAACGTCCACTAGCATCATAAACATAAGTTCATTAATTTTTTTTTTTACAATCTTTAAAAATTTATTTAACATAAAATTTATATTTATCTAACTAATAGTAATAGCTGCAACGTTACTCCATCTCGTCCCATTGGATTAATCACCTCAGATCTGTAAAAAAAATTTCAACAGGTATAATGAGTTAAACAGCCCAATAAGAATCTCCTTCAACTGATACAATTCACATATATTTTATTTAATCAATAAAAATAAAATTTTTATTAATTAAAAATAAAATAAAAATTAATTCTTATTTTTCAGAACCCATCATTGGTCTGCGTCGCAGACCCAGCACTCACCCTCCTCTTTTCCCTTTTTTTTATTTCCTTTTTTTTTTCTTTTTTTTTCTTCCTTTTCTTTTATTTTTTTTTCTTTTCTTTTATTTTTTTCTTTTTTCTTTCTTTTCTCTCTCCTTTCTTTTTCTTTTTCTCGATCCCCTTGCTTTCCCCGCACTCTTCTCCTCCTCTCCACCCATACCATCGAAACACCATGGCCGTCGGCCATGGGTTCCTTACCTTCTTCAGCGATGGTAGCGATCAGACCCACGACCGGCAACAACCGACATCGTCGGCTTTTCCTCTCTCTTTCGCTTTTTTTTTCTCTCTCCCCGTGATCCCCTCATTGCGACCATCACCCGCGCCCTCTCCCTTTCCTCTATCGATGACTCGCCGAGGACTTACCTCTCATTCTCAGCGTCTGACGATACCTCGACGGCGGTGCTCCTCAGCAGAAGGGCAGAGAAATAGGGTTCCTCTTTTCCTCCCCCTTTCCCTCTCTCTCTCTCTCTCTCTCGGCCTCTTCTTTTCCTGGTGGCGAAGGGGTTTCACCCCTTCATGCAAAGGAGGGCGGCCCAATAAAACCCTAGGCCACCCCCTTCCGTTTCGTCGGAGAACTCGCGCAGGGGAGGAGGGATTCCTCCGCTGATTCCACGTGCAATCGTGCACGTGAGTGGGATTGGGCCGGTCCACTTTGGGCCAGTCCAATTCCACGGGCCTTACATTCTCCCCCCCTTAAAATAAATTTCGTCCTCAAAATTTTTTTTTTCCTTACCAGATACTTCAAAGAATTAAGGATGCTTGTCTTTTACTTCTGACTCGAGTTTCCAAGTGGCCTCTCTTTCCGAGTGGTTGCTCCATTGTATCTTCACATAAGGTATGGTGCGATGGCGTAAAACCTGATCCTTTCTGTCCACAATCCGTACTAGGTATTCATTGTAAGTCAGATCCTCTTGAAGATGCAATGGCTCATGCTCTAGGACATGATTTAGGTCTGGAACATATTTCTTCAACATTGACACATGAAAGACATTGTGCACATTTGACAGAGTTGGTGGTAATGCTAGTCGATATGCCACATTTCCGACTCTGTCCAAAATCTCGAATGGACCAATGTATCTCGGACTCAGTTGACCCTGAAGTCCAAACCTCATCACACCCTTGTTAGGAGAAACCTTCAAAAACACATGATCATCCATCTGAAATTCTAGCTTCCTTCTGTTGTCAGCATAACTCTTCTGCCTACTCTGAGCTGTGCGAAGACGTTCTCGAATTACTTGTATTTTCTCAATAGTCTGCTGCACTAACTCTGGTCCCAAAAATTTTTGCTCACCAACATCATCCCAACAAATTGGAGATCGACATTTTCTTCCATACATCGCTTCATAAGGAGCCATTTGGATACTTGCTTGATAACTATTATTATATGCGAACTCAATCAAAGCCAAATGACTATCCCATGCACCACCCAAGTCTATAACACAGACTCTCAACATATCTTCCAAGATCTGGATGGTCCGTTCTGATTGTCCATCTGTTTGTGGGTGAAACGCAGTACTGAAGCTCAACTGGGTGCCAAGCGCTTTATGAAGACTTTTCTAAAACTGGGACACAAATCTACTATCCCGATCAAATACAATGGTCACTGGAACTCCATGCAGCCTCACAATTTGTTCTATATACATGCCTGCCAACCTCTCCAAAGAGATTCCAACCCTAAATGGTAAGAAATGGGCAGATTTGTTCAACCGATCCATAATCACCCATACAGCATCACTACCCCGAGGGGTTCTCGGCAAGCCAGTCACAAAGTCCATAGTGATATGCTCCCATTTCCACTGAGGAATCTCAAGAGACTGCAATGGTCCACTGGGCCTTTGATGTTCAGCTTTCACCTGTTGACATACTAAGCATTGAGCAACATGAAGGACTATGTCCCGTTTCATGCCAGTCCACCAAAAGTTTTTCTTCAGGTCACGATACATCTTGGTACCTCCAGGATGCATAGTATAGGCCGAACCATTGCTTCACCCAAAATCTCTTCTTTCAGCTCTTTATCCTTTGGTACACATACTCTATCCTTGAATCTCAGTGAACCATCCTCATGAATTCGAAACTCTCTTTGAGCACTGGTCTTCATCATTTCTATAATCTTTTGTAACTCTGGGTCGTCCTTCTGAGACATCTTAATCCTCTCTATTAGGGTAGGCTGTACTGTAAGTGCAGCAAGCTGAACCTTGGAGTCATGTATCCGGATTTCAATACCAGCTCTATCCAAGTCCAATAAAATATGTCTTTGCTTAGTTATCAGAGCTGCCAATTCACCTAAAGATTTTCTGCTTAAAGCATCAGCCACCACATTAGCCTTCCCTGGATGATAGCTAATGGTCAAATCATAATGCTTTAACAATTCCAACCATCTTCTCTGTCTCAAATTCAATTCTTTCTGAGTAAAAATATACTTCAAGCTCTTGTGATCAGTGAAGACCTCACACTGTTCTCCATACAAATAATGCCTCTATATTTTTAAAGCGAATACTACTGCTGCCAATTCTAAGTCATGAGTTGGATAGTTCTGCTCATATGATTTTAATTGTCTAGAGGCATAAGCAATCACCTTTCCATTCTGCATTAATACACATCCAAGTCCTCTACGTGATGCATCACTGTAGATGGTAAACCCTCCAGTTTCAACTGGAATAGTCAACACCGGGGCCGTCACTAATCATCTTTTTAACTCTTGGAAGCTCTTCTCACAATCCTTTGTCCATTCAAACTTCACTCGCTTTTGAGTAAGCGAGTTAGAGGCATGGCAATACGGGAGAATCCTTTAACAAACCTTTGATAGTATCCTGCCAACCCCAAGAAACTGCGTACCTCGGACACATTAGAAGGCTTGTTCCATGCAACCACCGCTTCCACTTTCTTTGGATCAACTGAAATACCTTCTTTAGAGATCACATGTCTGAGAAAAGCAACACTATCCAACCAAAATTCATATTTAGATAGTTTTGTATAGAGCTTCTCTTTCCGAAGAGTCTGTAGTACTATCTTCAAATGTTCTCCATGTTCTTGTGAGCCTTTTGAATAGATTAGAATATCATCAATGAACACCACCACAAACCGATCCAAGTAAAATTTGAATACCCGATTCATAAGATCCATAAATGCAGCTGGTGCATTGGTCAAACCAAATAGCATAACCAAAAATTCATAATGCTCATATTTGGTCCTAAAAGCTGTCTTCGATATATCCTCGGCTTTTATCTTTAATTGATGATACCCTGATCGAAGATCAACTTTCGAAAATACTTGTGCTCCTTGCAATTGATCAAACAAATCTTCAATTCTCGGTAAGGGATATTTATTTCGTACTGTCACCTTATTTAGCTCTCGATAATTTGTGCATAGCCAGAGACTTCCATCTTTCTTCTTCATAAATAGTACAGGAGCACCCCAAGGGGATACACTCGGTCTGATAAAACCCTTATCCAATAACTCTTGCAACTGTTTCTTCAACTCTCTCAATTCTACTGGGGCCATCCTGTATGGGGTCTTTGAGATCGGACCAGTACCAGGAATCAGATTAATGGAGAAATCAATCTCCCTAACAGGAGGTAACTCTGGTAGCTCATCCGGAAAAACATCAGGGAACTCATTCACAATAGGAATGTCCTCTGTGTGGAGCTCCTTTTGTTGGGTATGCAGCACTGTAGCTAAATACCCTTTACAACCCTTCCTGAGGAGCTGCTTGGCCTGTAGTGCCGATATCATTTTTAGTTGGGCAGACGGCTTGCCACCCATAAAACTAAACTTAGCTTGCCTAGGAATTTGAAATTTTACTATCTTCTCGAAACAGTCAATTGTGACATGATAAGCTACCAGCCAATTCATCCCAAGAATTAAATCAAAATCCTTTATTTCTAAGACTAACAAATCTGCCTTCATCTCTATATCCCCAACGATTAATATGCAATCCTTACACATTGACTCCACTAATATGGTATCTCTACTTGGTGTAAAAACACACATCTCAACTTCTAATGGTATAGGTGTTAACTTGCTACTTTTAACAAAACAAGAAGATATAAAGGAATACGTAGTACCCGGATCAAACAATGCATACACTGTATGGGATAATAACTTAATTATACCTGTCACTGTAGCATTTGAGGCATTAGCATCTGGCTCTGAGAGTGCATAGATTCGCCCATGAGCTCTAGGTTTTTGTTGTGCCTCCCCCGACTGTGGTGCTATCAGAAACTTTAGTCTTCCTTGTGGCTCTTTCCCCTTGGGACAATTTGTTGCTATGTGACCTGGTTGTCCACATGCGTAGCACTTCTTCTGAGGTAGCATGCAGTCCCTTTGGAAATGGGGTCCTCCACATTTGAAACACTTGATTTCACCTTTACTTGAGGTTCTATCACCTGGAGATGCATTGTTATGCCTCTTTGTATTAGGGTTTCTATTGCTTTGGCCTTGGAAATTTCCAAATCTGCCTCTTTTCTTCGTAGCCCTCTCCCTCACAGCTTGTGTATCATTAAAGCCCTTTTCTATCACCAAAGCCTTATTCACTACCTCCTTATAGGTGGGCAACTCAAAAGCAGCCACTCGCTATCGGATCGGGCTCCTAAGTCCATTTTCATACTTACGAGCCTGAATAATTTCCTCTGTTACTACTGTAGGTGCATTCCTCGATAATTCTTCAAATTTGGTAGTATATTGTGCCACTGTCATACTGCCTTGGTCAAGACGATCAAACTCTCGAAACTTCTGGAACTTAACACTATGAGGAAAGTATTTTTCATAGAAGACCTTCTTGAACTCCTCCCATGTGTGCGGTGCATCATTTGGGCCAAGTTTTCCCTTCTCTATCTCCCACCAGTCAGCTGCCTTGCCGAGCAATATGAAGGTCGCAAAGTTGACCTTCTCCTCCTCTGGACATCTCAAGGCCTGAAAGACCTTCTCAATCTCTTTCAACCAACTCTCAGCCTCCATGGGGTCAGAAGTGGCCTTGAAAGCCGACGGTGCATACTTCTTAAACTCAGTCAGGCAAGCTAACCCTGTGCTCTGGTTGAGTTCTAGGGCCCCATAGTTGTTGTTATTGTTGTTGTTGCTGCTGCAATTGTTGCTGCAAGAACTGCTGTTGTTGTTGCTATTGCAGCTCCATCATCTTCATCATATTTGCCCCTGATGCAGCTTGTTGTTGCAACAGAATATCTAGTAGTTGGGTAGTAGTCACATGCTCGCTGGGTTGTACTCTAGGTTCCTCCGTATTTCGTGCTCCCAATGTCCCTGCTTTTGTGGTCCCCACTCTAGGGGTACTAGGAACTTCAGTGGTGGGGACCACAAGGGGCTCCTCCTAGAACAAACCCTGCACCGGTGGGCTGTATCATTTCCTTGTGGTTCAGAGGGCTCCCACGCAGCTGTGCCATCGGCGAATCGGGTTGGCCTTCTAGGTCGACCACATCCTCTACCTTGAGCCATATCGACTTCTATACAACAAGGTTCAGTTTACAATTTATGATAACCATATATCAATCAAAATTATTTCACATTTCAAAACTTTTAATTCAAATAAAATTTAAAATTTACCCCACTCACTCTCACATCGATCCTAAACCCTAGAATCTTAAACCATGTTTTTATGCCACTTCAGTCACCATCCTCCGTACTCATAACTTTAGCTTTGGTACCATTTTTATCATCATCCCTAATGATAATAAACCAGGCTCTGACACCACTTCTATCACGCCCCAAATTCACCATTTGATTTGACCACGTGACACGGCCACAAGAACCCTAGGGCAAGCCCTAGAGACCATGCAAGGCCTGTTATGAGCAATCTATACTATATTCCATAAAAGCTTTATCATTGAAAAAAAAAAAATTATTATTATAATTTAAAACTTGGACAAACATCCACTAGCATCATAAACATAAGTTCATTATTTTTTTTTTCTACAATCTTTAAAAATTTATTTAACATAAAATCCCCTTCAACTGATACAATTCACATACATTTTATTTAATCAATAAAAATAAAATTTTTATTAATTAAAAAAAATAAAAATTAATTCTTCTTTTCAGAACCCATCATTGGGTCTGCGTCGCAATCCCAACACTCACCCTCCTCCTTTCCCTCTTTTTTTTTTATTTCCTTTTTTTTTCTTTTCTTTTTTTTCTTCCTTTTCTTTTCTTTTATTTCTTTTTTATTTCTTTTTATTTCTTTCTTTTTTTCTTTCTTTTATTTTCTTTCTTTCCTCTCCCCTTCCTTTTCTTTATCCCGATCCCCTTGCTTTCCCCGCGCTCTTCTCCTCCTCTCCACCCATACCATCGGAACACCATGGGTGCCGGCCATGGATTCCTTACCTCCTCCGACGACGGGAGCGATCGAACTCGCGATCGGCAACAGACGGCATTGTCGGCTTTTTCTCTCTCTCTTTCTTTCTTTTTCTCTTTTTTTCTCTCTCTCTCCCCCCGTGATCCCCTCACTGCGGCCACCACTGGCGCCCTCTCCCTTTCCTCTGTCGATGACTCGCTGAGGACTTACCTCTCCTTCTCAGCGTCTGACGATACCTCGACGACGGTGCTGCTCGGCAGAAGGGCAGAGGAACAGGGGTTCCTCTTTTCCTCCCCCCTTTCCCTCTCTCTCTCTCGGCCTCTCCTTTTCCTGGCAGCGAAGGAGTTTCACCCCTTCATGTAGAGGAGGGCGGCTTAGTAAAACCCTAGGCCACCCCCTTCTATTTCGTCGGAGAACTCGGGCAGAGAAAGAGGGATTCCTCCGCTGATTCCATGCGCAATCGTGCGCGTGGGTAGGATTGGGCCGGTCCACTTTAGGCTAGTCCAATTCCACGGGCCTTACAGGGTCTTTCTCAAGTTTTACCGGACATGCTTTGGTCATTCTAGTTGGATGTTTGTCAATTTGCCCTTTCTCTTTGAGACGTTGGTGTCCCTCGTTTGGCATCCTAGAATATATATATATTAGCAATATTCAGGCTCTTGAATTTGAGTTCTCAAAGCCCAGTGGCATTGGCATTTTGTTCACTTATTCATCATCTCGAGATTCTTTTCTCAGCATTCTGTGTTGATTTTAATATTCTTTTAATGCTCGATATGGTTAGTGAATTGTGTGAGGGAGTAAAATAGAATCGGTGCATATAGCTGTTGTATGACAAAGCAAGCCATGTTGTTGCGATATGTCAGCTCGGGTGCATCTACTACCGAAACTAGTTTTACGCAGATTTTAGTGTGTCTATGTTGTTAGTGCTTTGTGCTCTTCATCTGCTCTTGGTGTAGAGGTTTGCATCATTGCTTTGGCCCTAAATGCCACATGGCATGTGGTGATGATGTATGTGCGCTCTTTCTTTCTTAAGCCTTCTTGGGTTTTTGTTGGTTGCTACGTTGTACAGTTACGTGCTCTTTCTTGAGCAAGAGCTAAATTAATGTGTGTAGGTATGCATGTGGAGCACTGCACCGGTGGATACGTGGCAGTGCCCTTGTCCGATTGAACCTTAAGATCCGTGGACAAAAAATGCAAGTAGTTCGCCCTGTGGAATTAAGTGAGAGATTCTGAAATGGGCGCCATGGATCTGGAGTAAGATCTAGTTTGAGTTGATCACGTGATAGGTGGGTGCATTGTTGGATTAGGCTTCATTCCTTCTTGGGTTGTGGGTTGAGTGCCCCAACGAGCGTTGTCGGTGTGGTCAGCCCTCTTCGGTGGTCTCTGTCCTGCCCTCCCTACTTTTTGCAGACAGCGGCCGGTGCGGCGGGCCTCTTCTCTGCAATTTGGCAGGCACCAGCCGTCATGTTGGTCATGATAGCTTTCCCAGCAAAAATTTTATTAATTCGATTTAAAAAAAAAAAAAAAAAAAAGGGAGAGAAGAAAGATTAACCCCGAGCAGAGAGGGGAGCCACGCTCGCTCGCTCGATAGCCCTGGAAACTCAAGCCAGGCCGCCGCCTTCCTTGAAGGTGATGATCCGTTGGCTTCGCCGTAGCCATGGGGTGCGATTGTTAAAAGAACGTTATGGTGGTGAATCGATCTGATGTTGTCTCATATTCGACGTACATGATGACTTGGCAACCACTGCCATTCCACTCTGGTGCTTTGATGATGGATATAATTATCTTTTCCTAGCCCTTGCTTGATCCTCCATCAGCTTTTGGCGAAGTATCTGGGGCTGTGGATCTATGGTTAGTCTATCTTCCTTTGGTGTGCAAACAATCGTTGTTTCCGGGGCATCAGCTCAAAGGATGCTTTATCTAAGAGTGACTTATGAGTTGGCATCCTTCGGAACATCGTTCATCATGGTGATACATAATGATCAATTAAAAGATAATATATAATGATCGATTTGGTAAAGGACTGTAATCTCACCATCAACTATCATCCAAAGAAGATGTTCTGAACCATAAGTCATCAAGTGGAATGATCTATCTAATCACTTTTCAGTGATTTATCCTTAAGGCTTAGATAGCCACTTTGGTAGTTAGACCTATCGACCTACCTTGATTAATAGGATTAGAGCAGCCCAATCTGAAGATGCATCATTGCAGAAGTTTAAAGAAACAATAAGAACATGTCATAGTGACTTTCAGCTAATAATACTTCGTACACTGTTCACCTAGAGAGTACTAAGATCTATAGGAACCCAAGAGAACTTTTGGTGGTAGGGAATTAAAAAAAAATATAGCTCAGTTTGTGGCTCAGTATTTGATTTATCAGTAGGTAAAAACTGAGCATCAGATACCAACGAGGCCTCTTGCTATTTCTCAATAGAAGTGGAAGAATATCACTACAAATTTTGTAACTGGTCTAAGGAGAATAATGCTGTGTGAATGATTATGGAGAGGTTAATAAAGCTAGTCTACTTCTTACCTTTTAGAGTGGATATATCCCTAAAGAAGTTAGATTATATATTGAAAAGATTGTCGGATTGCATGGAGTTTCTGTTTCTATTGTATTTGACAAAGATATCCAATTTGTGTCTCAATTTTAGAAGAGTCTACGTAACGCTCTAGGGATAAGACTAGATTTTAATACCGCCTTTCACCTATAGATAGATGGTTAGTCGGAGAGAGCTATCTAGATCTTGAAGGATATGTTGAGATCTTGTATTCTAGACTTGGATGGTAAGGATGATCATATATCATTGGTAGAGTTTGTTTATGATAATAGTTAGCAGTTCAGCATCTAGATGATGCCTTATGAGGCGTTATATAATTGGAAGTGTAGATTATCTATTTGATGGGATGTGGTGGGTGAGAGGGAGATTCTAGATCCTAAGTTGATGCAGCTCACAATAAATAAGATTAGGCTGATCAAAAATAAATTGCAAATGGCTTGAGCAGGTAGAAGAACTACGTAGATCAACATTAGCGAAGCCTGGAGTTTGAAATTGGGGACCATGTATTTCTCATAGTATTTCCTGCCAAGGGTGTCATGAGATTCGATATTCAAGGCAAGTTTAGCCTTAGGTTTGTGAAACCCTTCGAAATCTTGGATAGAGTTGGATAGGTGCCATATAGATTAGCCCTATCCCTTTCTTTTTCTGTAGTTTATAATGTATTTCATATTTTTACGTTGATGAGATATATTTTAGATTCCAACCATGTGATTGAATGTGAGCCTCTATAGTTGAATCCAGTTAGGATCGTGGATCAGTGATGCTGAGTCATTTCCTACATCAAAGTTTAATGGAGTCATTGTTTCGAAAGAAAAGCTTGAGGAAGAGATGAAGACGAAGTATCCATAGTTGTTCTACTTTTAAGGTATTGGATGAAATTTTTTTAAGGAATAGGATTTGTGAGGCCTTAAACTAGTTTAAATTTTTTAAAAAATCCCAAATAATATAAACCAAATAAGATAGCTATATTGCTTAATTAGCTAATCAATTCCATCATTTTCAACTCCTCTCCATTGATGAATCCATTCTTTTTCTAAAAATTTTAGATTTGATAATGTTAACCAAATTATCTTGTAATGATGGCTTAGGATCAAAGAGGGTTTTGTGGATTAAACGTCTATTAATAGCCTGTAAACCAAACCAGCAAACCCTCTTCTCCTTCTTCTTCTTCTTCTTCTTCTTCTGCATCTCTACCTCTCCTTTTCTTCTTCTCTAGTTCTTGGACATCGCCGGACCTCGCCGGAGTTCGGAACGGGCACCGGTAGCAAGGTAAGAGCCGGATGTTTTTTTTTTTTTTTAAACCACATCCAACTCCTCTGTTTCAAGGTCGAATCCTCTGTTCCCATCTAGTTTTTGTCTATTGGATTACAAGGAAGTGGATCTGGTTTAATTGGAAATGTAGGAAGGCTTGTCGGAGTTTGGAGTAACGCTACCCGTCATCGATCGCTGCTGTGGAGAGCCGAGCAACCACCCGGTAGGTCAAATGTTTGACCTCTGTTCTTATTTTGCTTAGGTTTAGAAGAAGCGTTAGATAGTTAAATGGGGGAGGATCTCATCTAGGTTTCTAGAATGGCAATTAAAAGTTGGCAGAGATTCTCGTGTTGGGTTGGAACATCGCCGATGGTCAGCGGTGAGGGACGGAAACCAGTCATTCTAGTTTGGGTGTTGATTTATTAGTGTTGAACTCAACCCTCGCCTGTGCGTCGTGGGTTGAGGAATGGGTGAGTGCCATCGCCGGAGAAGAAGACCAGTTATGGCGTTCTTAAAGATAAAGAAATATTTGATTTATGTCACGCATGGCCGGCCTTGAGTGGCCATGGGAGTCGGCTGGAGAGAGGACGATGGAAGTCTTCTTAAGATGCGTTCGAACCAGTCCAACCCAACCGGTCTAAACGATGAACCGGTTGGGTCCATTTTGATTTAATCCGACCGGCTGATTTTTATGTGGATCAAGGATTAACATATATCACTTGTTCGGTTTGATCAAATTGAACTAAACTGGTTAGAGATTCAACTGAATTAAGCCTTGTTTATTCAATCAAAGACATGGACCTATCTGCTGTAAACTCAATTGAATTAGAGCTAACCAGGATAGTTTGATTCAATTGGGTTAAAATCAGTGAATCTTGAATTTGTTCAACCCAAACCTATAGTTAAACCTATTGGATCTTAACCTAAATAGATTGCACCTGATAACATTGTATGGGCTGAAATCATGCTTTTGGTCCAAGTGGGCAAGGCCCAAGGCCTGTTGGTAGATTTAAACCAAAGGAAATTGTTGAAATGGGCTTGGGCTTTGGACCAGTGGCTGGCTATAACAGTATAACCCAGAATTTTGGCCCAAGCACTAAATTGGTTGCTGAAATGAAATTTTAGAATTAACCAGAATGTTAATTATGCTGGATTAAAAAAAAGTTTAGACATATTAGTGTTGGGCTAATTTAATTAAGTTCTAGTTAAGGTTACTAGTAATCTAGCTAATTCTCTGGTGACCCAAATAAGTTAAGTCCAATTATTGATTAGAAACATTGATTAACTAGCGGTTATTTTCATTTGAATAATGATTGGGGTATATTATAGGGTGAATAAGCATAGGTTAGTAAGGGATATTTTGATAATTAACTACTTTAATAATTTTTATAAAAAAATTAATTAAATAAATTATCAAATGACCTAACTAAGTCATAAATGGTTTAATTAAGCATAGTTAGGAAGGGTAAAATGATAATTTTTCTTAAAATATGGGCTAAAAGGGCAAAATGATAATTTTTAAATTATAAATTTTGATGAATTAATTAATTTTTATATTTAATTATAGGTGATCAGTGATAGATTCAATTTGATTGAAGGGATTAATTTGAATTAGCAATTTAAGGTAGAAGTTGTACACCTACTGTTATATAATATGATTCATGTCTTGCATACCTGCATACATCATAAATTTAATATCGAATTTCTTAGCATGTTTTAATTGTGCACAATAGTTTATTTTTTAAATTGTTATATGTATTGTGGTATATTATTTTGGTTATGAAATGATTTTAGCTTTAATTTGAGATATATGAGTATGATATGTTGAGATACGTTATTTAATTATGGTATGGTTATGGCTTGAAAGAATATGTGATGTGATAATGTGGGCATATAGACTAGCTACTGAGATGTGATAATGGTGGCATCGAGAGAGGGTTGAAGGCCAAGTGAGGGTCAAAGGGCCAAAGGTCAAGAGTCGGTGTAAAATCAATTATGGACTGTTAACTGAGTTTAATACACTTGGCACTAGAATATGGATCTGATGTTACTGTTGATATGTAGTATTAGTTTTGGTAGGATTGGTCTAAACCGGCGGCACTGAGAGAGAGATGAAGGCCGAAGGCTGAGAGCTGGTGTAGAACTAGTCATGGACTATTAACCGAACTTAATACCCTAGACACTATTATGTGGATATGATGTCACTATTGATACGTGGTACTAGTTTTGGCAAGATTGGTCTAAACCGATGGTATTAGGAGAGGGCTGAACGCTGAGTGAGGGCTGAAGGTTGAGAGTTGGTGTAGAATCAGTCATGGACTGTTAATTGAGTTTAGTACATTGGGCACTAGTATGAAACCAACCTGCATGTGTGTATTGCCATATTAAGTTGTTAGACACTGACTACTGATATGAGATTGTTAATATGTATTTTTAGTATACGGATGATTGTAATGTGGATATGGATATGTTGGTAATTTTAGTGTTTGGTATGAATTATGTTAGTATTTGTTTCGTTTTATGGTTTTGTGACTAGTTTCATAGATATGTTATATTACTTTTTATAAAAGTTATTTTGTTATAGAATTTCGTTTTAAATTTTTTTGGTATATTCATGATGATATGTATAGAATTTTTATTGGGCTTTTAGCTTATTATCTTTTATTATCATATTTCAGAGGATAATGATAACGCTTATATGCTGAATCCAGACTTGGGTGTTGGGCATCAGAAGTGATATTAGTGTATATTTTTTCTATATCATTTGATATTGTAGACACTTGATATGTGTTTAGACATTAATATTCAAATTTTTATATACTAATATGATGATTCTGAGACAGCATTTTGAGATATACAAGTTTAGCTTTTGCGGATAATTTTATGATATTGCTTATGTTGAGGTTTAGTAGGTTTTGCATACTCTTATGGTTCACTTTAAGAAAATACGGTCATGTTGTGATGTTCTTGGATCGGGTTCTGGATCGAGCGTTGCGATACGACATCAGCTAAACCTAGCCACCTTGTTATGGCCGGTGATGAGGAAGAGGGGATCAGCCATGGCTCATCAAGTGGAGCCAGGAGGGTTTCCATCGCGATGAAGAAGATGGTGATGTCTTCTTTGAATCACGATCAAACCCAAACCATTCGGCCCAAAGCCCATAATCTTAATTGGGCTGATCTAATAAGTTAAATCAAGTCAAATAGTCGAGTTAAACCCATTGTGGAGCAGCAAATTGGATTTGAAATCAAATTTTAAATCATTTGATCCTGTTGATTTGAACCAGTTAGCTTGTGAAAGGGTTAAAATATTTGTATGGGTTTGAGCTCACTTGTATTATGACTAACTCAAACTCATTTGAAGTTTGATTCAAATAAGCCAGATCAGTTTTGTTTCATCTAACACAAAGATCAGTCCACATTTCTTGATAGTGTTTTGATCAATTTGATCTTATGTGGTTTGGAGATTCTATTTGATTTTGTTTTAGTCCTTTTAATCCAATCTAAAACCCTTTTCAGCCCAGTTAGTAACCCAGAATGGAATTAGACTCTAAGCTAATTTAACTAAGCTAGAATGGGTTTAAATTTAATTTTAATTTTTTGATTCATTAAGATTAAGGGTTGATCATGTTCGGTGATGATTATAAACGTTCTATTTAAGCAAGTGTAAGGAAGGTTAAAGTTAATTAAAGGAATAATATATTTGATTAGAGGATTATTAGTTGATTAAATATAAACTAAACTAATAAAGCTTAGGTAGATGTGGTAATTAATGTGAGCTAATAGGGGCATTTTTGTAATTTAATTTAGATAGTTAGTAATTAGTAATTTTAGAAAATAAATAAATCTTAAGTACAGATAGTTCAGCATAGGTTAGCAAATATTGAGATAGAGGGATAAAGTAGTAATTTTTAAAATATGAGCAAGAAGGGCACAATGGTATTGTTTTTAAATTATAAATTTTAATGAATTGATTAATTATTTATGTTTAATTATAGGTAATCAATGATTGATTTGATTTGATTAAAGAGATTAATTACATCTATTACCTACTATTATGTAATATATTTTATGTCGTATACATCATGAATTTATTGTTGAATTTTTTAGCATGTTTTAGTTACGCATGATGGACTATTTTAAATGCATCCATTTTAGTTTTCTTTTTTTTTCTCACTTCTATAAATTTTTAATATTATGCATCTGCACTTGCTTCTACATATTATTATTATTATTATTATTATTTTTTACTAACTTGAGTATCGAGAAATTTTAGTCGAACAACTCTCTGATACTTTTTACCTTTTTTTTTTTAATATATTTGAGTTTTAAAGGACTTTAGCTGATGACTTTCGATATTTCTCGTATTTTTTTTTTTTATTCTTACAAAAGCATCGACTTGAATATGAAACTTTTCCTTGTAGGATTAGATAAATTAAACATCATCTTAATTTTTAGTCCATCATCTATTTAATTGTTCTTGCTGGTGCCTAGAATTCAGCAGCAGCCGGATTTTGGCACCATCATCAGTTCACTTATCAAACTTGTCCGGTGGAGCACCAAGAAAAAAACAGGTAACACACGCTATTAGCCTCAAGCAGTCGGCTATACAAACCTCAAGCGCACTTGCCTAGCGCTGTTATTCGGAGCACCCGGAAATTCAGATGCCTGCCACGCTATTTGTGCCATTTGCAGCAGAAGCTAGCTTCATTGCTTGCATCATACCCCTCTCTCTCTCTCTCTCTCTCTCTCTCGCTTTGGTTGAGGCATGGTGATGAGTTGGCGACAATTCTGAAGTTCCACACGACTCTTAAAATCCGACGTGGAGGACAGCGGGCCCGTTGACTCCATGACCTGAACTGATAATCGGAATCCCGATAGCGCTGAGACACGTCAACTTAACTCCATCAAACTCTTTTTTTTTTTTTTTTTGAGATAAATAGGGGAAGATCCCCTATCTTTATGAATAATAAAAAATATTTAGAAGGCTTCTCCTTTATTTATCCTTTCTTCCGTTCCCTCGTCCACGGTCTCTCTCTCTCTCTCTCTCTCTCTCTTCCGGTATTTCTCTGTCTTCAGTTTTTGCCTTCCCTAGTCCACAGTCGGGCTCCACCTTCTGTCGCCAAGGTTTGAGTGAGACAGAGCGGGGGGTTTCGCTGCTTGCCCTTTACTGCCCCCGCCCTCTCTCTGTCTCGGTTCTCTCCCATCCGCCGATCTAACGGCACGCGCGCTCTGGCCTTCTGCACCGTCGTCGGCCGTCGGTCTCTCAGCAACTGCCGGTCCGTCTCTCCTCGGTGAGTCTGATGACTTTACTTGTTCTGATTTGGCCCTTCTGCTACTTCACCCACCTCTTTCCCCTTTTCTTTTCTCCTCCTCCTCCTCCTCCTCCCCTGTTCCTTGTTTTCTTTGCTGCTTCGATTTTTTTTTCTCTTTTTTTTTCTTTTTTTTTTTTTTAAACAAAGATGTACATCCCGGTCCTTACGTTCTTTCCACGTTTTACATTTCCTTCCGGACATGCTTGCGGCGTGCCATCAACTAGGACTGGGTTCATGCTCAAACAAATGGTTAGCGGATGGTCGTTTAGGATGGATTAGCGTCACCCTCTTGGTAATATCAACTGTTATTTCTGGTGCATTGTTTTTTTATCTATCAGAAGGCCCTAGCAGGACCGGACCGGTTCCTGTCAGCCACGATCACGGATGGCATGGGCTCTTGTTTTTGGTTGGTCGATGGCAAGGGTCGCACTTCACTTCACTTGTTGTGCCTCTGTTTTATAGTGCAATCTCGATAATTAAAACAATTCCATGCACACGCATGTGGCGAGTGATCAACCCTTTTCCGATCCTATTTTCCATAGCCTTTTCATTTACCTGGTGGAGCAGAGCTTGCCAAAGCACATTGGTTTGAATGCTTTCTCTTAGCAAACCACGATGCCGCATTCCAAGGAGGCCGTCCACAGTTAAATCTATCTCTGCAAATGCGTGGCTCAGTCTATCTCTGCTCTAAATCCAGTGATTAAAGCACACATGAGTACACACGTAAACCCATGATTAAAGCACAGTCTTTTTCTGAAGCTTTCCTTGGCACCCGAATTCCCCCAGCACCTTCTCTTGCGAGTACTTTACACAGAGGCATAGTTTTTCCCTTTCTTGCCTTTGGATTGTCTTAGCTACTCTTTTATCCATCCGTCTTGCTCTAGGGAGGACTAATGGGGGACTCTCGGTGAGGGCTTGTCGAATTTCTCCATTCATGAATTGATTCCCACTACCATCTGACATAGGGTTTCATTGAGCACCACTCGTTTGTCAATCTATTTGACCAAAATCATGCTTTTCTCAGGTATTATTATTTCTTTCATCATCATCATCACCATCATCTATATATATGTTGTTTTTAGGAAAAACTTGATTACAAATGGAAGCATATTCTTCCAGGCTTTTCTTGAAGGCTTTACAGATATTTGACTTTTTGACTGATCTGGGTTTTTTCTCAGCTGAAAGCAATGCAATTCATTGAATTCATATCTGATGGTATGATGGGATTCAAATCACATGATTGCTATGCAAGCTTTTCCAGAATGAAATGTCAACCGCATACTCCTACATTTTTTTCAGGTGAAGGCTTTACTGTAAACTATTCTGAACAGAATCTTCTTGTTCAAAGGATGAGTACAAGTGAAAAAGGAGAAGCAATTAAGGAACATGGATTAGCCTTGGATGAGGAGAAAAAGAGAGTTAGATGCAAATTTTGTGGGAAGGAGGTCCGTGGTTTTAACCGTCTTAAGCACCATTTGGGTGCTGTGGGGAGCGATGTTACAGCATGTTCTGAAGTTCCAGCTAATGTTAAAGCATGCATGAGGGAAACTCTGCTTGAAAAGAAGAAAGAAAAGCTGTTGAAGGAAGTAGGGAAAATATATCATCCAGATCTTCCTTTGAAGAGGAACTTATCTCCTGCATCTAGTGAACTGAGACGCTGCCAGCTGAAACCAACCCAACCACCTGCTTCAGATAAGGGGAAAAATGCTGCAGATGTCCCAGCAGTTGGTGCTACTGGAAATAGTCATCTTAAACCATCCCGGCCAACTTACTTGGAGAAGGGAAAGAAAGTTGCAGAGCCTTCTTCAGCAGAGGGCGCCAATGGAGGCATTTCATGCTTGTCAGAAGATACACCTACAGTTGTTAAGGAAGAAGTAAAGGATGAATCAGTATTGTTTGTGGCAAGGTGCATAGGTAGTTTCTTTTATGAGGCAGGTATTGATCTTGCTGGGATTAGGTTACCTTCTTTCCAGAAAATGATTGACGCTGTCCATGGCTGTGGTACTGGGCATAAGGTCCCAACATATCATGAACTTCAGGGATGGATCCTCCAGCAGGAAGTGAAAGAAGTTCTTGGGCACGTGGAAGATGTTAGAAGTTCTTGGGGGCGAACTGGGTGTAGCATCTTGCTAGATGGATGGACTGATCAGATGGGCAGAAACCTTCTTCGTTTTCTTGTTGATTGCCCCCAGGGAACCATATTTTTAAGATCTGTGGATGCATCGGATGCTGTTCAAGATGTGGATGCATTATTTTTGTTGCTTAGTAAGGTTATTGATGAGGTCGGTGCCCAGAATGTAGTTCAGGTGATTGCTCATGATACATCATGCTACATGAAGGCTGCAGGAAAGAAACTACTGGAAAAGTATCGGTCTATAATTTGGACATTATCCGCGGATCATTGCATAAATCTGATTTTGGAGAAAATAGAATCGATGGATCATGTGAATAGGGTGCTGACTAATGCTAAGACCATCACAAGGTTCATCTACAGTCATGCATTGCCTCTAGAACTGATGAGAAAGCACATTCAAGGGAGAGATCTCGTCCAATCATCAAATTTGAAGTCAGTAGCATCTTTTATTACATTGAAAAACATGATCTCTGAGAGAGAAAATATAGTTAATATGTTTAATTCATCAATTTGGTATGCCTCCATTTGGTCTTCTAGAACTAAGGGCAAATATATTGCTGAATTGGTAAAAAATCCCTTGTTTTGGGATGCTGCTGCTGATGTATTAAAGGTCATAAATCCTCTACTTGGTGTCTTGCATCGGATCAACCGAGGTGATGAAGCTCCAATGGGAATTTTATATGATGCCATGGATCGGGCTAAGGAAGAAATAAGAACGAACCTAGGAGGTGAAGAGGCAAGATATTTGCCATTTTGGTCTACAATAGATCTCATATGGGACAACTATCTTCATAGCCCTATTCATTCTGCTGCTTACTTTCTAAATCCAAAACTTTTTTATTCAAGTGATTTCTTTGTTGATGCTGAGGTTACTAATGGACTGTTGTGCTGCATCATTCGTTTGGTCGAGGACCAACATGACCAAGAGCTGATAGTTCTACAGCTTGATGCGTACAGAGCAGCTTCTGGTGGATTTGCTGAGGAGATAGCAGTTGATCAAAGAGCACAAATTCCACCAGGTCAGGCAAAAAGTTCTCTTAAATTATTTAGAGTTACTATTCATGAATCCGAGTATGGCAATGATATGGTTATTGGTCAGGACTAGTACACAGCTTCAGCTGTCATTATTCTACCTTCTATGTTCTTTTCTATAGTATTGCTTTTATGGGAAAGTGTATGCTAGACATCATCGAAGAATGTTCACCATGAACCCAAGGAAGCTATAGTATTTATTGGAAGATGTTTTAAATATGCAGTGCCTTTGCCATGTCTTTGACAATCTTACCATGCCATAATTTAAGGCTACTCCTTTGTTGTCGATCTTTGATCTTGTAATAGGATGAAAGCACCCTAATAAGCATTCAATTCTCTAAACATATGCAACTGTGCTCCTATGTACAATTTACAATCAATATTTTAAAGATTTTTGTTGGATGATCTCCAATGTCTTGATGCTGGATAATCAAAGAAATGATAATTTTAAATCTAAACTGATGTAGGAAGGTAGGCAACTAGGATCCCAAAAGTTAACCTGGCTCTTCAGTTTAAGCCAGAAATATTTCTTAAGTTGCACCATGGAGGATGGAATCTTCATTGGAAACTTCCATGGAAGGTAGGATTTCACAAAAGGGTTGAAGGTCTACAGTTTGACCAATTGCAAATTGTAATGGATGCTTTATAGAGTTTTAACTGGAATCAGGTTTGTAATAAATTATCTTGGTATGCTTATTTTGGCTTTATTTGAATTATCAATTAAAGGAAACAAGGAAAAAGGCTAACATGATATGTAACAATGCAGTTAACATACAATAAATTAATAGATTACTAGGTGTTGTATCGAGGGTTGAAGGAGTCACAGCTTCAAGAAGGAGAGAACAACTTTACCTTAGAGGTCTATTAAAATAGAGGGTCATCCTTGTATAAACTTGAGTTCCACGTAGCTTTAGGAGTATATCACATTAAGGAAAGGAAAAAGAATTATTGTCATGATCATGATAAGGCAAGAAGAAGGAAGATGTTGACAGATTACTTGGGTTTGACCAGGTCAACACTCACATAAACGGTAGCAATTGAGCTGGTTTTGAAAACCGTCAGCCACTACGTATTAGCCTCTGGTGTGTTCTGAAGAGGTAGGCATTCATAAGGAGTGAAAGGGGTTTTGAGAAATACATTCTTCCAAATAGAAAGAAAACTCTTTCTTGCTATACCTTTGACTCCACTATTAACTAGAGAAGGTAGTGTGGAGTATGGATCAAGAAAGAGACTTTGGTAGCCTCCCTCGGCACGGTGACTTTGGACTGTAGAAATGAAGCTCATCGATCTATCGTCTTCAACATTAATCCTATCTCTCAATCCTTCATTGGCATTAGAGCTCAGTCCAGGTTTCCATGCTTGCTTTACTGGCCATGTGGGAGGCGGAGATGACTTAGAGGCTGGGACGCATTGGCCATAGGCTGTAGTAAGTGTGCTTAAATGAGAAAAAGATCGAAAGGTTTTGTCGGTGTATTTAGTCGAGACTGTGGAAGGCACCAGTAAGTGGGAGCGCCATGGTGGACGTCGGCTTCCACACCCACAACCATCGGCCGCTTCACCCTGAACGAAGCTTGGCCAACCGCGATCGGCAAACAGTTGCATCTTTGCTGAAATTGATCATGAGCTTGAGTTCTTCGACCATCGGAGACTAGAGAGAGATGGTCGCCAGCAGGCCCTTCGGTAGTTGCTAGCAGCCCCTCTAGTAGCTGCCGCAATGGTAGATTATGTCGTCTGATTTCTAGCCCCAAGTTGGCACCGCCATCATCCTCTCTGGCCATTAGAAAAGAGAGAGATGTGGGTTTTGTTAGCACTTGTTATTGGTAGCCCTATGATTTATGTCATAAAGGAAGGCTTGGGCCAACACAATTATAAGCCATAGAGGCCTTTTTGCTTGAAATTATTATAGGATTTGTGCTCTTCAGCCACCGAAGAGGATCACATGTTGGTTTTCAGCCCAATGATCATGGGATACGAAGGGCATGCCTTCATAAATTTGATGAAAGTAAGGCCCTCTTTCCATATGAAGCAAGCCATGTTAGATAAGTTGATGTGGCGGATGATAAGGTAAGGGACTTGTGAGAGCACGCTAATGTGGCTACCACACGTCGATGATGTGGCGCCCTCATGGCAGCCATGCCTTACTTGTGGTGCCATGAGGTGATGATATGGTGTCCATGTGGTTGCCACGTTGATTGACATGGCTGCAATGTCAGTTTGCAGTGGTTTTCTTGGCTTGTTGATGTGGGATCCATATGGTTGCCACATGTTTGTTGACGTGGCATTTGACCAATGTGATGTGATGATATGGCAATACACATGTCTGGTGATGTGGCAGACACGTGGTTGCTTAGGTGACTGCCATGTGGCTATAGGTGATTGTCATTTTTCATTAAATCAGGGACTTAGGTGTAATTTTGTAGTGTTTCAAGGATCTGCTGTTAATTTTTCATGTGGTAGGGATTGTTAAATAGTTTCTTGTGATAGTAAGGACTTTGGATTAATTTTGTTTGCAAAATTAACTCGAAGTCCAAAAACTTTTTGTTTTTATAGAAAAGGATATTTTTTTGATAAATGCTTTCAAAATTCATAGAAAATTATAGAAAAATCATAAAAAATTTCTGATCAAGGCATAATTATCATGTTAATGTATGGATGATATTTTGAATTAATATGCCAATATATGTTAATTTTTGATAAAAATTACATTGATGGCCTATAAAATTTACGGATTGTGCACACAAATAATGCCATGATGCATGATTATAGTTATGATATATTTTAAGTTATTGTGCATATTTATTTTGAAGTTGGCATGATATTTATGCTGAGGGCTAAAGTTAATTACTTCATGTTATAATTAGTTTATTTCATGGTAATAATTTTTGAATGATATGATATGTTTATGTTGTTTCAACTATACTCTATTCATGCCATGTGTTTAATGTGGATTTGTTCCAACTTCCAACAAATTATTTTTTGTGGATTTAGAGTTAAGTTCTCTAAACTGAAAAATAATTAGATTGAATGTTTTATCTTACTAAATGGGTGTTGATTATGATCAATTTATAAGAAAGAGTGCTTAAATCTAATTAGTTTTCAAATGATGAAAAACACTATGATATGTGCTTATTGTTCAAATCTTGCTTGAATGAATGTAATGATAGCCTTAAAGACTATTGTAGTTGATCTTAACAAAGATGAAAAAGTTAGATGGATAGAACTATGATATGTAGCATAGGAAGATTCAATACCTACTTAATGAGCATGAAACTTAGAAACCCTCACCTCTATAATGACATCGTCTGAAGAAGGCAATGTTGCCCAGCATCGTTTAGATTGAGAAGTTTGATAATTAGGTCAAACAAACTGTTATGTGGGTGGCACTATATTAAGCAACATGTATAATGATCTTATTAGGAAATTTGAGAATTTTTTCACAGCCCAATCTACATAAAATTAGTCTAAAATCAAATTTGATCAGACCTCTGCTGCAAGGCTTCATGCTTTGAACTTGAAATTCATATAGTATATGAAAGGTCCCAAACATTTCATATTTGAATATCTTCATGTAATAAGCTACATGATTAGGGATTTAATGGTTGCTTGATGTGAATTAATAGATGAGTAGCATATATTGGTAGTGATTCGTTCTTTACCTGTCCTTAAGTGGGGATAAATGAAGCTCTTGATGACACAATGAGCACATCAAGACCTTTGATGACATTTTCTATTATTTGGGGTTGAAAGTTAAATGCATGGAAGCGAGTTGACCCATGATTTTTGTGACTTAATTGGGCCTTCTAAGCTTAGAAACAAGAAATGGGACAAAGCAGGCGAGAAGGCTGGACAAGGGCTTAAGGAGAAAAGATAATTGAGCATTGGAGAGGTCAACAACGTGGCAAAAGAGATGTGGCAAAAATGAAATGCTGCAACTATGGACAAAAGGGACATCTAGCTAGTGACTACATTGAGTCTAGAGAGGTATCTATCATACTTAACTCTCTTAGTGTTTGTTTATATGTATTAGTTGTTGACACATTCCTTGATTCGATTATAAACATAAGAGCGAATAAATATATAGCAAGAAATTGAGTTGGTTACGTAGATTTCCATCAGATACCAGAGGGTGCCTAATGTATTACACTTGGGATTGGCTCACGTGATTAAGTGTTTGGTGTAGGCACCTATCAAATAAGGATGCACAATGGATGTGTTATGTTTTGTACATTCCAACTATCCGGTATAATCTATGTTCAGTTTTTACCTTGTTGACCCTAGGTTACACTTTCAATTTCTTTGGGAATGATATAAATGTATATGTGGATAGTGACTTATTCTTCTTTGGATAATTATCGAATGGTTTCTTTAGATTTGATGTGGATTGTAATAATTATAATTCCTCATTTACTTATGTTTCTTTTTCTATTAAGAATGATAATTTGAAATGGCATGCCACACTTGGTTATATAGGCCAAGATAGAATGACAAGATTGATTAGAGAAGGGCTATTGGGCCTTTTTGATAAAGTCTTTCTCTGTGTAGGCTTTGCTTAGCAAGAAAGGCATCAAGGAAACCTTTTGATAAGGCTTTAAGGGCCTTTCGACCTTTGAAATTAGTGCACTTTAACATTTGTGAACCTATAAATGTAAAGGCACACCATAGTACCTCTTGTTTCTTCACATTTATAGATATCTATTCACAATTTGGGTATGCATACCTGAGCTTTGGCTGCTATAAAGTATTAGATTATTTTAAATGCTTTTTAGCAGAAGTAAAGAACCAAAAAGAGGGGAATTTGAAAATTTCTCGAATTGATAAAGGATGCTAATATTTGTTTGAGTAATTCAAGAGGCTCTTTGAGGAAAGAGAGATATACAAGCAACTTGCAATTCCTTTAATACTGCAACAAAATAGACCTACAAAATGTAGAAATAGGACTTTACTGGATATGGTTAGATTGATGATGACACAAACAAACTTCTTAATAAATTTTTGAGGGAATGCATTGCTAACTGCTCTCTACATCTTTAACTGTGGGCTCAGTAAATTGGTGCCCACTACATGTGAGCTTTGGAATTATACCAAGCCGAACTTGGATCATGTGCACCCATGGGGTTCATAGGATATGTTCATAGCACCTCCCATAAGTATGAAAAGTTAGGCCCTAAGGCTAGCAAACATGCATTTATCAAATATTCTAAAAATTTTAAATGATATGTGATGTATGGTGAATGTTCTAATGAAGGAATGACTAAAGTAGAGTTCAAAGATGTGGAATTCATAGAGAATGAATTGCTGAATATTGGTGAAGGAAGGATTTGAAATTATATGAGTTACAAGAGGACTTTTTTACTATCTTTGATGGACGAAGATTACAACCTTTTTCAAGAGTCAACACAAATAGTGGGAGTGACTTACCTAATGGGAGTAAACTAGTAAGTGGGAGTGTACCAATTGAGCCAAGTAGAAGTGCACCTATAAGTGGTGGTGTACAATCAAAAACTTAAGGCCTAAGTTTTCAATTGCAAAGAAGCGAATGTGAAACTCTACCACACCAATATTTCGAAATTGAGGGAGATGCGTTCCTATGCACTCTGTCAGATGCAGACAAGCTAAATTCTTATACTAAAGTGGTTGCTTTACTTGCTTGTAATGAGCGATTAGAAGCCATGAAGGATGAGATGGAATCGATGGTTAAAAATCAAATGTGAGAGTTGATTGATCTTCTGTCTGGATGTAAAATAATAGGAAACAAATGGATCTTGAGGACAAAGCATAAGGCAGATAGATCAATTGATAAGTATAAGGCCTAACTTATGACGAAGGGTTATACCCAAAGGTATAAACTATGAAGAAACATTCTCTTTTGTTGTGAAGTTGGTCTCTATTCACCTATTCCTAGCTATAGTAGACTAGTCAGATTTAGAGCTGCATCGGATAGATGTTAAGCCAACATTCCTCAATGAAGGATGAGACGAAGAGATCTATATGGATCAACTCATTGGCTTTGAAGTCAAAGGATATGAGGGCAAAGTATACTATTTTAAATGATTTATATATAGTCTCAAACAACTGTCTAAGCAATGCTATCTCAGATTCATGAAGCCATTACATTGGTTGGCTTGAACATGATCAAGCAAGATTGTTGCGTATACATCAAGAAATCAGATAGAATTTTGATTCTGTTGCTGCATATGAATAATATTCTTTTAGTTGGGAATAACATGGGGTTAATTAATGCTACTAAAGAGTGGCTATCCTTTATCTTTGAGATGAAGGATATGGGTGAAGCAAACTTTATGCTCGGAGTAAAGATCCTCAGAGACTACTTTAGAAAGTTTCTTGGTTTGTTGCAAAAAAAACATTTTAAGAAAATCTTGGAATGATTTCGGATGCACTATTCAAAACCTATTGATACATCTGTTAAGAAGAATTGTACTTTGAGCCATGATCATTGCCTTAAAACGGGTGAGGAAAAAGAAAGAATGAGAAAGGTTCTCTATGCTAGTGCAATGGGTAGCTTGATGTATGCTATGTTGTGTACTCATCTTAATATTTGCTTTATAGTTGGCTTAGTTAGTCAATACCAAAGCAATCTAAGATCTGCTCTTTGAAAAATAATTAAAAAAATCTTCTGTTACCTTTATGGTGCTACTAATCTTGTTTTATGCTATCAAGAAAGGGACTTAAAATTGGAAGGTTTTTGTGATGAGAGTTGGTAGGTGACAGAGACGAGCGTAAATCTACCTTTAGATATGCGCTTATCTTTGGATAGAGAGCTATCTCTTGGTATAGCAAAAAAATAGAGTTGCATTGCTCTATTTGTGATAGAAACTGAATATATCTCTTGTTCAGTAGTTATTTAAAAGGCAATGTAGCTAAAAAGATTTTTAAGATGACTCAAGGTTTTAGCTTGTGCTCATGAGGCTGTTTAGATTTGTTCTGATAGCATGACATCATTGTAGTATGTTAATGATCCAAAATACTATGATATACTACTAAAAGCTGTCATGCTTCAGACCTAGTGGTGGTGGCACAGAGGTGATAACCCACCACATGCCAGGCATGCAAGGCATTCAGTACAGTATCATTAATACAAGAAGGGGTAATAACTATATGTCATTCAAAATTCAAAATCTTCTTAATACAAGTCATGTAGTGTTGGGCAACAAGCCAAAATTATAACATCAAGTTGGGGTTACATGTAACAAAATGTGATCTATTTACACACTGTAGCTTCAACTACCCCAGTTATTGCTCTCGTTAGTTTTGTGGCTCTAAAAAATATTGTGAGATTTAAATGAGCTCACACTTAGTAAATAAGCCTATTGTAACATAGTATAGCCATTTCAAGATTTTAACAAATCAAATGCATGTCATGCTTCAAAATTCAAATACATTTTATCATATTATTAAATTATAGAAATCATATGCTCAAAATAATTTGAAAGCAGATGCTATATAATATTTCAAAAAAATACTATTTCAATTCAAAATCACTGTAATCAATATGTAAATCTCATTTTATACTAATATCCTACGTCCATGTAACAGAATATCTCAAAGATGTATCCTCCCTATACGTTCCCTATGGAGGAAGGGTTCTGGTACTAGTGTCATATCACATGTCATATACTGTCACAGCACACCCTAGGAGTGTGTGTCCTCCACATATTGTCCCTATGGAGGTGGGTCCCGGAGTCATGTAGCATATCATGCCATATCCTGTCACAGCACACCCCAGGAATGTGTCCTCTGCATATTCCCCCTATGAAGGTGGGTTCTAGAGTCATGTAGCATTTGTCATAGTGGACCATAGTGGCATATAGTAGCATATTCTCAAAATGTTATTTTTATGTATTACTGTAAACATATAATCAACATACTTTCCACATTTATTGAATTGATAATTTCAAATAATCATGTCCATGTATAAAATGCCAATTATTTGCAAAAATTTGCAATCTTAAATAATCATATCAAATGATCATTTGCATATATAACATAATAATTATTTAGCAATTTCAAAATAATCAAGTCAAATAATCATTTGCATGGATGGGATACCATAAATACTATTTTTCAAATAATACTATAAATAAATTTTTTTATCCAAGAATGACAATTTAATAATAATTTATGAAAATCATTGTAACTGGCTTACTTACCTCCTAACGCTAATTCAAGGGTGCAAATCAGCTATTTAGACTCCTAGGTACTTACAATATAATTTTTAAATTTTTAATTAGGATGTCAAAATGACTCCTACACTCAACCCAATCTAATCCTGAGCTCAATTTGGGGCTTGAATATCTCAAAATATATAAGCTCAAATGGAAAAATAAAAATTTTTCAACAAACTAGAATCAAAGCTGATCCAAACCCCATTTTGCTTTTGTTAGGCCCAATCCAATTTGGGGCCTAAAAATTGGATCCAAATGGCTCACTGGGCTGGGCCAAACCCGGGCCCAGTCCTGTTTCTTCTTCTTCTTCACCCTTAGTTCGCCCGAACCAGGGGAGAAATGGAGATGGCCGATGGCTTAGGGCTGTTGCCGGCCCTTCCTGGGGTTTGGCTGGCCGTTGACGACCGGCCAACAAAGCATGTTGACATTTGATATTTTTATATTTGAAATATGGTCAAGTAAGGAGAAATCACTCTTAAGCACATCTCCTTTAGCAGGACGCTTGTTGATCAATTGACTAAGCTTTTGCTAGAGATGTATACCAAACTTATGTGAGGAGTTTAGATCTTCGTAGAGTTTGACTTGCAAGGGTTGTTCTTTGGATACTATTAAAATAAAGCTTTTATTGTGTTGCATTTTATGTGTTTTATAAGTGTTATGGTATAAGGCACATGAATATGTGAATGTCAAAGTTTCAGATTAGCCCACTCATACAAGTGATCACCTTGGCATATTGATAGTGTATAGCCGTAATTGATACTTAGATAGTGACATTATGGAAAGATGCATAAGTTGCGTGAAATATGAAAATGTGTATGAGTTGCAAGAAATGTTGCCTCAGTTAGAACTGAGATGAGATTCAAAAGAGCTAGGTATAGAATATGTCTGCAAATCCATATAGAGCTTACGAAAACTAAATGTAAGCACATGTTTAAGTGCTCAAGCTAGACATCTATGTGATGTTTAGACTCAAATTTATATAGCATTGAGATTGACATAACCCATTAAGCGAACTCCTCCATAACATGCACAGTGTTGTACGTGTTGAAGTCAACCATTTGGGGAGTAACATGATAAATTTCCTTTTTATCACTGTATGAACCCTAAAACTATGATATACCGTTGAACTTAAAACTATATGATGAAATTAGAGTCCAAGGTAACTTCGTTAGCTTTGTCATCCAAAGCCAAAGAGATACAGTTATATGGGACAACACTAGAAAGTTAATAGGACAAAGATGGATTGATATGAGTGTTCAAGGAAGATCATACAATAACATACCTTGAGTTCATATCTCGAGCAATTATTATGTATAAGTTGTATATAGTCATGGATACAAACATCTGACTTAATGGTTTCAAGTACTACTTAAAGATAAGTCTTTTAAGGGGTTAAGAGTGCTTGATTTACTATGATCGAATTATCTAGGGTATAGATGAAATTGAATTGGTGATGTGCTATGTTAGTTACATGGTGACTTAAATGTAGCACTCCTGCTGTGTGTTTCATCAGAACGCATGTTTCATTGCCTGTATGAGATAAGAGATATAAATAAACTTGAGAGTTTTACATCCTATATGGACAAGTGGGAGATGTTGATTGGTGACCTGTGTTTAACTAGGTCAATGCCTATGTAGATCATGGTAGTTGAGTCAGTTTCGAAAACTAACTCCAACTACGTATCGGCCTCTGGTGTGTTTCGAAGAGGCAAATGTTCATAAGGAGAGAAAGGGGTTTGAGAAGTACGTTTTTTTGAATAGAAAGAAAACTCTTGTGATACTTTTGAATCCACCATTAACTTGAAAAGGTAATGTTGTGTGTGGATCAAGAAGGAAACTCTGGTAGTGTCCCTCCGCATGGTGATTTCATGACCGTGGAAATGAAACCCACCGATCCATCATCTTCCACATTAAGGTAATCCTATCTCCCAATCCTTTAGAAGAGCAGAGTTATAAGGAAAATATGGACTACAGAATGGGAACTGAAGGGGGTGGTTGGATAGCTTGACATGATAGACAAACAAAAGATATCGAGTGAGGTAGAATAATAAAAACTGCCAAAGAGTTTAGAACAAGGTACTAAGCAATGAGAGTAATAATTTTGACCTTTGTGCTTAAGGTCGTGCTGAAAGATGACACGGTTAGCAGCTTTGAGGGAAAGACTGGTGCATTCAACAATACCAAGAATGGAGAACTGGCACATGGGATGAGCACCTATATAAGATAGACAAGCATGTAATTAATGTGACTGTTGGAGGTGAGGATCGCTTTGACCCATATCAGTAGGATGTAGAAGCAAAATTTAGGATCACATTAGCAAACTCAATTTATGTGGCCATTGGAAGTTGCTAGACAAAGATTAAAAGGATTATAATTAAGGAAAAGTGTGTTTCAAAATCATATTACTAATAAACTCCTTCCAACTCATTTATTCTGCTGCCTATGTCTATGTTCTAAGTTCATGACTTCTTTTCTAATTCTTTGAATTTTCATATAAATCTGATTTTATGAATCTATATACTTGTATCTTCTGGTGGTCTTGGAATTTCTTTTCACCAGAGCTAAACTAGATTCTTCCTCCTAGATCTAAAAATACTCAAATCCGGATTTTCATTCTTATCAATATATTTGAAAGTCGATTGTAAGAGAAACTTATTTTAGTTTGAGGGCTAACATAGGCAAGTGCTGATTATAGTTCATATACACCACTGTGCATTCTCTGGTTACTACTGAAATGGTGTCTTCAGACGAGGCTTCAATAAAAATCATTGACACTAACAAATATGTGAAATTGAAGGTCTATTTCCAACAGAGAATGAAAAATGGTTACTGGACTTGAATATATCTTCACAACTTTTTGGATTTGTATTTTTCAGTCTTGGTATGTCTAAGACTGCAGGAAGATTGTTCAGCTTTCATGTACCATATATCATTATCCAACTTCCCTGTGGCATTCTCAGCTCTACCATTTTCTTATCTTAAAATAGCTGATGGATATTGTCAATTATGTCATTATTGCTTTTTTTATTTTAAAAAAAAAGAAGATTGCCCATGGATAGTGTCAAGGATAGGGATGCTCCATCACATAATTTTTCTTATGCCATTTTGTCATAGCATGACCTGTATATGGAAATATGGATTCTTATTTTCATGTATTAGCACTCTGAGAATCTCCTGTACCTTTGCATTTGCAGCTCTGTGGTGGTCACTGTATGGAGGACAGAGCCCTGAATTGCAAAGACTTGCCATTAAAATCCTAAGCCAGACTTGTAGTGGCTCTGCAAAATACAAGCTTAAGAAAGGTTTATCTGAGCAGTTGCATGCAGAGAAAAGGAATTGTATTGAGCAGCAGAGGTTCCGTGATGTGGAGGTTGTCCATAATAATCGTCGTCTATGGCATTCTTCAGCCAGCAGGGAGCCAAGGAGCTATATTTGCCAAGAGGAGCATGATCCATCAGATGATTGGGTAACAGAGGGCAACTTCTAGTTTGTATGAACTCCAGACTTGTATAGTTTAGTGAGAACTGCAGCGAACAACATCTCTATCTCCATCTTTTTCCATCATTCATGTTGTGTAACCCAAGTTTACCTATATCAATTTCAGCCTTTGCATCTGGCAATCAAAATACTAGGCAGGTCATTCTCTGAGATTGCCAGAAAGTACCTGGTTGGGTTGGTATGTTCTCATCTAAAATTATAGATATTTTTCATATGATGTTGGTTCCTAGGGTTTCGGCTAATAGAAACTGTCTTCAATAGCATCGCTGAGGGTTTCAGAATTGTTATGGCTCATAAGTAGTTGCTCTGAGATACCCTTTTGGGTTTTCATTGTTTTCTTTTTGTTAAGGAGTTTGTTTTGTCGTGTCATTATACCTGATTTTTGTGACACTGATTTTGTGGTCTGACAACTGAAATTGTGGGATATTTGATGACGTAATTGCACAATTTGTGGAACCCAAATGAAGGCCATCTATGTCTCATAATCACATTTGGAGTATGTGAAACGAGTTTTGGTCATCAGTCGTTTTGAGGCAAAGAGAAATACAGGACTTAAAAACAGAGTTGATTCATATACAATGGATGATCTGTTTTGTTGATTACAGAGGAGGTGGCACCTCGATAGTGCTAGCAGAGGCCAAAATGCCCGTGAATTTAGGAAAATCAAATGGAGACGGTGCGGTATCTAAACAACAGCGCGCAACTGTGGTCTGTTTGAGTTTGCTTCTGTTCTTCTAGTAGCAAATTTAAGTGCTTCCCTTGTGTTGTATCTGTTGCCGCTGCTGTGTTGGAGGTTGGAACAGATAAAAAGTTTTTCTAGGTCATGTTCTTGTCTTGGGCGCCGGCTCATGGCCCAAGCTGACGGTGTACCCTGGTACACGGTATATTTGTATTGGATGTACTTGTTGACTAGTGCATGCTCCTCGATCTGGTCACATCAAGCTTTACCAGACCTTGGCAATGGAAACAGGTGTTCCTGGTTTACACTTCCATTCACAACTTTAGTTTAGTCATGGATGATAACTAAAAAATAGGAGCTTTGTTCCCATTATAGCTTATAAAGTTTTTAAGAAATTAACTTATAAATTTAATGTCTCTATCCAAAATAATAGTTTTTGGTATACCATATAATTTTACTATTCTTCAAAGAATATCTTTGCAATATGTGAAACATTAGATATTTTACGGTAAAGAATAAAATGTGTCATTTTCGAGAATCTATCTATCGCTACAAAGATAGAATCACCTTTCTTTATCTTTGAAAGTCCAAGCATAAAATTCATATTAAGATCTTCGCATGGTCTTTCAAGAATAGGAAGAGATTGATATAATCCAGCACTTTATTTATGGCCTTTGGCAGTTTGACATACTCATAGAAGGCTAATAAAATCTTTTCTCAAGCAAGGCCCAAGTTTTATCTCTATTAAAGTATCCTACTAATTTTATAGCATGTAACTTATGGATATAAGAAAATTCTAAAGAGATGAATTAGACAAATAAAGTTTGTTACTATGGAATAGATAACCCTTTTGGATGAAATACTTAGATCCTTCACAAACTTTGTCATTTCGAAGAGTAATATAAATTTTTTCAAAATCCTTTATCTTCTATATACTGATTTTTGATTTCTTCAAATCCAGTTATCTCATTAGTCATAGCTATTAATATGTTGGCTCTGTGATTTAAGGTATCTGCTACTTTATTTTTAATTCTTGTCATATGCTTGAGATGAAAAGTAAACTCTTATAGATAGCTTCTCTACTTAGTATACTTTAAACTAAGCTTCTTTTGAAAATTTATATATTTAAGAGTTTTATGATCAAAATATTGGATGAATTTTTATGGATTAGATAATATCTCTAGTATTTAAGAGTTTGAACTACTACATTGAGTTCCATATTATATATAGAGTATTGTTGCTTAGCATCATTAATTTTTTCGCTTAAAAAGGCAATAGGGTGTCCTCCTTAATTAAGTACACCATCTATGTCAAGATGAGATGCATCATATGCTATTTAAATACTTTGTTAAAATTAAATAGATGAAGATAAAGGGCTTGAGTCATCTGTTGTTTGGTCAGTTTAAATGCTTTAGTAGCGCCTTTTGTTCATTAGAAATGTCTTTGTTTCATATATTTTGTAATGGATATCTTGATGCTATTAAAATTCCAAATAAATCAATGACTTTTGACTTCATTTATATTTGTAGGTGTTGCCCACTCTAATATAGCTTTTATCTTTTGAGGATATGCTTTTATGCTTGTTGAAGAAATGATGAATCCTAAAAAAATAGCCTTAGATTGTATGAAGGTCCACTTTTTCTAATTGATGTATCATTTCTCTCTTCGTAATATTTGTAAGACTTGCCTCAAATGCTCTATATATTCATCAATGCTTTTACTATATATCAAGATATCATTAAAATAGATTATGATAAATTGGCCAATAAAAAGTTTTGGTACCTAATTCATCATCTGCATGAAAGTATTGGAGCATTACTCAATCCAAAAGGCATGACTACACATTCATATAAACCATCCTTGATCTTAAAAGCAGTTTTCCTTTCATCTCTAAGTCGAATGTAAATTTGATGATACCATTGTGAATATCAATTTTAGAAAAGATTATAAAATTAGCAAGTATATCCAGCATGTCATCAAGTCTTGAGCTTAGAAACCTATACTTGATTATAATTTTGTTGATGGCACGACTATGGATGCATACTCTCCAAGATCCATCTTTCTTTGGCACCATTAAAGTAGGAATACAATAGGGATTCATACTTTCTCGAATATATCCTTTTTGTAACCATCCATCTACTTGCCTCTTTAATTCTTTATATTCAACTACACTCATTCAATATTGTGATCAATTAGGAAGTGTAGAACCTAATACTAGGTCAATAGCATGTTGAATATCCTTCATGGATGGTAAAATTTCTAGCAATTCCTCTGAGGTTAAATCATCGAGACCATTAAGTAATTCTTTGACAACTAAAAGAACGTTTTCTTTTTTATGATCAATATCTCCTTCTCTAGCCACCAAAGTATCAATGACTCCAAATTTCTTATCTTTTATCTCAAGCTACTTAATTGTAAGAGTTGATTGCTTTGTTTCTTATTCTTTTTGTTATTTTGCTTTCTGCGTAGCTTGTTTCTTGATAAGGCTAGATAACTCCTTTTGAGGATGCAATTTAAGGTTTATCTCCTTTATCCTAAAAGTATAAGTATTTTTTTTTCTATGATGAATAATATCCTTATCATAAATCCAAAGACAGCCTAGCAGAATATAATAGATATTCATTGGAAGAACATCACACCAGACTTTATTAAAATAATCTCTGCCTCATTTGAAGGTGACAAGACATTTCTTGCTTACAGAAAGTATAGAATTATTGACCCAAGAAATATATGGCTTTGGATGTGGTATAGTCTTCAGCTTAAGCTTCTCGACAAATTTGATGGATGCTATGTTCATATTGCCCCCTCCATCAATGATTAAAGAAACCTTTGTTTCACAATAAACTATGTTATGGTGAAAGATTTGAGTTCGATGCCAGTCTTCTTCTATTTTTAGTGTGGCTAGTAGAACTAAAATGGACACTTCAGTATCTTCACCATTTTCTAATGAAATGAGACAGGTTGTAGTTTCGATGGATTCATCAATGGGCACGTCATCAATAGAATCTTCTTATCGGGCTCCCTTTCCGACGATATGATTTCTTATAAAAATTGGGTAGAGATCTGCTAGTTTTTATACTAAGTATCATAAAGCTCAAGTGATCCCTATCCAATTGCCATAAGTTACATGCACAAAAAAATACTGAATTTGCTAAAAACTTTGACCTGCTCAGTTAATTCATGCTGTTTACAAGATCACATTACAATTTATTTCATCCTGCTCAGATAAAACAAGTTTCCACACTTTCATCACATGATTCTAGGCAATATAACTTTCATCACTATGCTGTTATAAAGACCATATTCAAAAGTTCATTCTACAATAGAAGTCATTTCTCATAACCACTCCAAATCTAAAATACATCATAGGGTTACAGTTATATACATCCATCCATATCCATTTCAAATATATATACAATCCAAGTAACATAAATCCATGTCATCAACCAATTTATCCAACATTTAGCAACCCATATCAAATTCATGCATCCAAGAGCCAACCTGCTATCTCTAATCTAAAATCCAAAAATTTCAACAGTAGAGGGGTGAGACCTAAATCCCAGTGACTGGATAGCCATCTAACAATGGGAAAAATTGAGAACCATATTTTAAAACCAATAAATATACCGATATCGTAATAGATACAGAAACCTTTTTAAATAAAATAAGAAAACTTAAAAGTTAGCTTATGCTTCCAATAATATAACTTAAATGAAGTAATGCTATATTTACAAAATCTCATGATGATGGATTGGGTGTGCTACCACTAAGGTACATCCCTACAGTCGCCCTCCTGCAGGTGTACTCTCAGTAGGTAAGTGTACTGAGTGCCAATGATCCCTGCACCACATGGCACCCCTCACATGTGCAGTTCACCCCAGGTGTGAGCTTGCCCCTTTTTTCTGAGCCTCCTGCTTATCCTCTTCATGGGTCAATATCTCTGAGCCCCGTCGGGCTATATAGTAACTTAGCTCTTTACCGAGCTATGATTTTTATCCCACTGGACTGCTTGCAATCTGCCCCACTAGGCTGATCTAGCTTGTACTCTTCCTAGCCTTGGGATCATAGTACGATCGAATCGTAAGGAGGTGCCGGCTGTAAATAGTGTGTGCAATTCTTATGCTATGGCACAGTCTACAGGGTGATCAGCCTAATAAATAGCCCAATGTTCTTTATGCTGTATACTGTAGAAATACTCAGATATAAGTTTATAATCCAATATACAATCAGCTATACTTTCTTTGAAACATTGATATTCTCGCATGCCCATGCATCACTTTGAAACATAAATTTGAAAGGTAAATTTCATGCTTTACTGAAACATATGTTTTTATCCAAACAATACTTTTCATAAAACTCTATACTTTGCTTTGAAACATGCTATGGCTCATGTTTCCTTATCTTTTCTTAAACTCATGCTTTGCTGAAAACTCTTACTTTTTCTGAAACTCATGTTTTGCTTTGGAAACATGCTGTAAACCCATGCTTGTTCTTAAACTCATGCTTTGCTTTAAAACATGCTTTAAAAATAAGATACATCATAATTAGGTTTTCATTTTTCATATTTAACTACTTGAGATACTATACTTAGCATAACATACTATGATTTGTAGCAAAATATCACTATGCTATTATAAAATAGTTCATAAAGCTAGATGAAAAACCCACTTACCTTAGTTGCTAGCATACTGCTATGACTGTTATTTCTCCTGTTTTGGCTCCCTGGAACTAATCTCTTAGCCTAAGTCATCATACATGTATTATTAGGGTCATAAGCACCAAGGGTTTCATGAAACTATGCATGCATGCTCTATGCCTTAATATTTTAGCATAATACTCTTCAATCCCTAACATACTCAAAGATTCACAATATACATATGCTATTACCTCATTTGCCTCTAAATCATAAGATTTTAACATCATTCTCTAGCTTAGGAAGGTTTGGACTTACCTTAGAAAAGATAGCTAAACCACCAAGTCTTCTTCCCTTCCTTCTCTTCTTCTTTTTCTCTTCTTCTTATCTTCTTCTTTTTTTTTTTCTTCTTCTCTTCTTCTTCCCCATAGCTGAACCCTCTCTTTTCTTTCCTTTCCCTCAATTTTTCTTCCCTTTTCTCCCCTTTTTCTATCTCTTTTCATACGGTGGCTCAAGGGTTAAGGAAGAGTAGTGGGTTTTAAATGCTTCTGAAAATTCCTATTTTGCCTCTCTCTACTCTTAAGTCACACTTTTCAAAGTTCATATGGCTCCCTTATCTACCAAGTATTTTTGCCCTTCAATTTTCTTTCCTATCTTGCCATTGATCAAATTCTCAAATAACTTTTTATCAAATTTCACTTATGCCCTTGACCAAATTTTTGTTATCAGAAGAATAACAGAAGTTATTCATCCATTAGTCAGCATGAATGCTAGCTAATGAGAGTAAAATTAGTCTCAAACCAATTTCACAAAAAAATTTTTATCCGCAAGGGGTGACCTCTTGGAAAGTCCTCTATTCACCCATTAGTCGGCTAGATAGTCGGCTAATGAGAGTGAAATTGGTCTCAGACCAATTTCACAGAGAGATTTCACCCAGTAGTTGATTAGGTAGTCGACTACTGTGGGTAAAATTGTTCTCAAACCAATTTTACAGAGAACTTCAGCCAATTAGTTGACTAACTAGTTGACTATTTATCAAGTAGTCGACTACTTAGTCAGCTACTTTTCCATTAGTTAGTTACTTTTCCCTATTAGCTGACTGATGAGTCAACTAACAGCATACAACCTTTTCAAAGGCCATTTTGATGCATTCCAACTTCCAAAATCTTCATTCCAACTTCTCCCAAGGATTAAAAACAACTAGTAAACATTGAAATCATTACAAAAACTTTAATTATAACCCCAAATAACTGACTTTATTAAATTTTTGAAAGGATAGTGGAAGAAAACTCAAGATAACTTCCAAAATTTTAGCTTTCATATTTTTTTAAGATTTTCACTCAGATCATTCACACTATAAGGCTAAACTAAAAATAAAAACATGCTTAAAATAAAATTATAAGACTTTCAAGTTTGTGTTATTATACTTCTACCATCTCATAGATAGGATCTTCAGTTTCATAATAATTAAGATTAAGACTAGGGCATTGGTTTGCAAAGTGCCCTGTCTTATATCATTTGAAGTAACGAACTTATTTCAAATCTCTTTTGGAAAAGACTACTTTGAATTTTTGTACTTCTTTGTTTGGTATCTTCACTGGTCTTGTTGAGGTGGTATGAACAAATTGATTGGGTTGCAATATTGGATCGATTGTTTGGCCTCACTGCTTGGAAGGATGGATGTTTAGATCTTAAAGTAATGGCTTTCTCTAATTATACTACTTGATGGAAAACTTGGCCGAGAGTTTCTAATTGATATAATGTCAGCTCGCCCTTAATGTTTGCTAGTAAACCATGTTGATATCTTATTATGTATTGCTTATCTTGCCATACATTACTCGTCTTAATTTATGATGCCACACCTGACAGTTAGCTCATTGAACTATTTAGTGTATTTAACTACCATCATCAAGCTTTATTTAAGTTGAAGGAGCTTTTTGTAGATTTATTGATGGTGGTTGTAGTGTAGGTACTTTTCTTTAAGCTTTATATACATGACATTCCAAGTATTGATAGGTCTCTTATGAGCACAAGCATGGTCTTTGATAGTTTTTCACCAGCTTTTAATTGGTCTTTTGAGTTTGTTTTTAACAAATTCAATGCTTCTTTCTCCATGCAGCTTATACTAGTTAAGGTAATCCTTAGTAAACATAAACTAATCTAGGAAGGTGTGAGGGTTCAACTTACCTTAGAAGTCAAACACCTCGAACCAAATTCTCTCTTCATTGTGTCATGAGTCCTTTGCTGAGCTCTTAGAGGTTGAGAAATCTTGGTGATTTCATTGTGCCATGCAACATGTTGATTAGCATCTTGAATTGACCCTCTTTGTAAGTTAGCCAATACTTCATTTATCTGCTATTCTAATTAAACAAATCATTACTCCAATTATGCAACACAATCTTCCAAGTTGACAGTGCTAGCAATGTTGCTGCTGCTTATGTGCGCCATGAAAGGCAGTATATACTTACTGCATAGTTGCATATGAGGAGAAAGCCTTTTAAATTTGATAGAAAACCTCTCTGGTTGAAAATTTTACAAACTAAAATAAAAACAGGATAGCTGCTCCCCTTATTCCAGTGTTATTCTAGTCCTATTCTGGACTTATTCCAAACTTATTTTAGGCTTATTCTAGACTTATTCTAGTTTATTCTATGCTTATTCCACCTTATTTCAATCACCTTCTTTGCCCCTTTCTAATTACTAAGAAGCGAAATGATGGTGGTGGATGGTAATAGCAATCGGTGTTCATGGGACTTCAAGAGCGGCCGGCGTTAGTGGGACAACGTTGGCCCGATAAGGAAGATCAGGGAGGTAGATCTTGGTCGGGCGGATGTAGATAATAGAAGGTCCTTTTATTCTTGCTTGTTCTTGCATGGAGGAGTTCTTTTGTAGGTGGCCGATAGAGGAAGGGTAGCCGCCGCTAATGGCGTTGGCGATGGAGCATGATGTGGTGGAATGGATCAACTTAAGACGTGAAGCAATGAAGGTGCTACAAGAAGGTACTAAGTTTGATGATGGTATGGTTGGAGATGGTAGTGAGTACCTTAGAGAAGATAGTGGTCAAGTGAGGTGGCCAATGGCTATAGTAGCCGAGATCTGGCGGAGCATGGTTAGAATTGGTGAAGAAGAATGGGATCCAATGGGATCCACGGTGGGCAGGATTCGATGGCGGACAGCGCGACTGAGGGTAGGTGGCACTAATATGATGGTTAATTGTCAGTGACTAGTATCAGGTGGCTTGTCTGATAGCTTCATAGCTTTAAGGCTGATCATCAAATTTATCTATATTAGGTTTGATATTAAAGCAAAATTAGCTAAAAGCTCTTTGATTAAGCATTTTTGACCTCTTTAAAAAAATTTATGATCTCACACTATTCAAGATAAGAATAACTCTAAGCTAAAAAAAACTCTTAAAATTATATAACTCAATTCATTGATTCAATAGAATACACTAAGAGTTTATTTATAAAGCAAAATTGATCCATTAAAAATCTAACTGTAGTCAGAATGATAAATAAGACTTTTAAAGAGAACAAAATAAGACTCCTAAGAAAATAACATAAGTGAAGTTAGGACAAAAATAAAACTCCTAAAAAGATTCATAATAAAGTTTTCTTAAAAGTCAAAACTCCTTTTATTCTTTCTTTTTTGTATTGCATCAATAGAGTTGCTAGACATATCGGGCTACATGAGCTTTATAAATAGTTAAATCGGTTATGCTATGGGCCATAGTGCCTGATAGACCATTATACATACCATGTGTTGTATCGTATCTTGTTAGTTTGCTATGAGCCATCATGCTGGTATAGCTCATGGGCCTCAGAGGATGGTTCAGCATGGCCCGACTATTGGACCATAATTGGACACAATTACTATAGCTAGTATGTTGTGCTGCGTGTAACTCGTTTTGTGCCAGATTTGTCGGGTCCCTTTCCGATGGTATGATTTCTTATGAAAATTAGGTAAAGATTTGTTAGTCTTTATGCTAAGCACCATAAAGCCTAAGCGATACTTATCTAATTGTCATAAGTTACATGCACAAAAATACTGGACATGCTAAAAGCTTTGACCTGCTCACTTCATTCATACTGTTTATAACATAACATCACAATTTATTTCACCCTATTCAGATAAAATAAGATTTTCACACATGATTCTAGGCAATATAGTCTCATCACAAAGCTGCTATAAAGATCATTCACAAGTTCATTTCACAATGAAAGTCATTTCTCATAACCACCCAAGTCCAAAATACATTATAGGGTTACAGTCATACACATCTATCCATATCCATTTCAAATACATATACAATCCAAGTAACATGAACTAATGACATCAACTAATTCATCCAACATCTAGCCACCCACATCAATTTCATGCTTTCCAGGGCCAACCTGCTATCTCTGATCTGAAATCCAAAAATATCAATGATAGAGGGGTGAGACCTAAGTCCCAGTGACTGGATAACCATCTAACAATGGGAAAAAGCTGAGAACTATATTATAAAACTCATAATAATACCAATACAACATATTGCGATCGATACAGAATCTTTATAAATGAAATAAGTTAATGTATAAGTTAGCTTATGCTTCCAATAATATAACTTAAATAAAGAGATGCCACATTTACAAAATTTCATGATGATGGGCTGGGTGTGCTACTACTAAGATACATTCCTACAGTCACCTTCCTGCAGGTGTACTCTCAGTGGGTGAGTGTACTGAGTGCCGAGGATTCATGCACCATATGGCACCCCTCACATGTGCGGTTCACCCTAGGTGTGAGTTTGTTCCTTTTCCCTGGGCCTCCTACTTGCCCCCTCCATGGGCTAATATCTCTAAGCCCCCTCGGGCTATATAGTAACCTAGCTCTTTATTGAGCTGTGATTCTTGCTCTACTGGACTGCTTGCAATCTGCCCCACTGGGCTGATCTAGCTTGTACTCCCCTTAGCCTAGGGATTATAGTATGATCGAGTTGCAAGAAGGTACCGACTATAATAGTGTGTGTAATACTCATGCTATGGCACAGTCTACAGGGTGATCAGCCCCATAGATGCCCCAATGCTCTTTATACTGTATGCTATAAAAATATTTAAGTATAAATTTATAATCCAATATACAATCAGCTATACTTTCTTTGAAACATTGCTACTCATGCATGCCCATGCATTATTTTGAAATATAACTCTGAAAGATAAATTTCATGCTTTACTAAAACATATATTTTTATCCAAACAATACTTTTAATGAAACTCTATACTTTGCTTTGAAACATGCTATGACTCATGTTTCCATTTCTTTTCTTAAATTCATGCTTTGCTGAAACTCTTGCTTTGCTTTGAAAACATGCGATAAATCCATGCTTATTCTTTAAACTCATGCTTTGCTTTAAAACATGCTTTAAAAATATAATATCATTATAACCCGATTCTCATTTTCCATATTTGACTATTGAACGTACTATACTTAGCATGATACACTCTAATTTGTAGCAAAATATCACTAACTATTATAAAACATTTCACAAAGCTAGATGAGAAACCCACTCACCTTAGCTGTTAGCACACCGCTATAGCTTTTATTTCTCCTGTTCTGGCTCCCTGGTACCAATTTCTTAGCCTAAGTCATTATACATGCATTATTAGGGTCACGTGCACTGAGGGTTTCATGAAATTATGCATGCATGCTTTATGCCTTAGCATCTTAGCATAATATTCCTCAATCCCTAACATACTCAAAGATTTACAACATACTCATGCTATCACTTCATTTACCTCTAAATCATGAGATTTTAACATCATTCTCTAACTTAGAAAGGTTTGGACTTACCTTAGCAAAGATGGGCTAAACCACCAAGCCTTTTTTCTTTCCTTCTCTTCCTCTTTTTCTCTTCTTCTTCTCTTCCTTTTTTTTCTTTTTCTTCTTCTCTTCTCTCCCACGGTTGGCTGAACCTCTCCTCTTTCTTTCTCTTTTCTCCCTCTTCTCTCTCTTTTCTTACGGTGGCTTAAGGGCTAAGGAAAGAAGAGTGAGTTTTTAATACTCTTAGAATTTCTCATTTTGCTCTCCTCTATTTTTAAGTCACGCTTTTCAAAGTTCACATGACTTCTTCTCTGCCAAGTATTTTTGTCATTCAATTCTTTTTCCTATCTTGTCCTTAATCAAACTCTCAAATGACTTTTTACCAAATTTTACTTATGTTCCTGGTCAATTTTTATTACCAGATGAATAATAGGGGTTATCCATCTATTAGTCAGTATGGATACTAGCTAATGAGAGTGATATGGGTCTCAAACCAATTCCACAGAATATTTTTATCCACCAAAACTCATAGTTAAGCGATAGGTGACCTCTTGGGAAGTCCTTAAATTTTTATTTATTAGTCGGCTAAAATGCTGACTAACAAGAGTAAAATTGGTCTCATACCAATTTTACAGAGAAATTTTTCATAGTAGTCGATCACACTGTGGCTAAAATTGGTCCCAAACTACTTTTACAGAGAGATTTCCCAAAGTAGTCGGCTAAGTAGTCGACTACTTTGGATAAAATTGGTTCCTAGCTCATTTTACAGAAAAATTTTTCTTAGTCAACTACTGTGGCTAAAAATTATTCTAAATCGGTTTTACAGAGAGATTCTACTAAGTAGTCGACTTACGAGTCGACTACTTTCAAGAAAACACCCTAAAATCATACGTTAGCTAGCTCTAGAGCCAGCTAACTTCCTAAAAACATAAGTTAGTTGGCTTTAGAGCCAGCTAACTTCCTAAAATCATTTCCAAAAATCATTTTAGGGCATTTTAACCTCCAAAATCTTTATTCCAACCTCTCCCAATGATCAAAAACAACCAGTAGGCATTAAAATCATTACAAAAACTTCAATTACAAGCTCAAATAATTGACTTTATTAACTTTTTGGAAGGATCATGGAAGAAACTCAAATAAACTTCAGAATTTTTAGCTTTCACATTTTTTTAAGATTTTCACTCAAATCATTAACACAAGAAGGCTAAACTAACAATAAAAACTTGCTTAAAAATGAAATTACAATGCTTCCAAGTTTGAGATATTACAAGATTGATCCAGACTGTTTGCATATCTAGTCTCTTTTATCTCTTGAATTCTAAGTTGGAGGTAGGCAGGAGAATTTAAGCAAGCTCGCTAAAAAAAGATAATGGTCTCCAAAAGTCCATTTTTTACTCCCTAAAAAATCTCTTTTTCTAAGTAAACGAGAGAGTATTTGACATTAAACTCAAAACCAAAAAAAAAAAAAAAAGAAAAAAAAAAAAATAAAGGCATTGCATCGTAAAAATTGCAACCCTGGCATCTATCCATCGAGCCGTTTGTACAAAGGGTGTAAAATTACACCGATTTTATGAATTTGGGGTGGGAACGAAAGATTTTGCAAAAATGGTGTTAAAGTGAAAATGACATTTAGAATGACGTTTTTCAAGTAAAAAATGATATTTCAAATGTTGTTTTCGAGGCCGCGTTAACGCTATGGGAAAGCTAATGTGGCCTTAAAAAATGCCACTCGGAGTGGCATTTTCAGAAACGCCACTCAGAGTGGCATTTTTATCGTTTCTACCCCAGCCTCGCTCTTTTTTTTTTCTCTTCCCCATTCTTCTCCGCATTCTTCTCTCCTAACACTGCCTCCTCTTACCTCTTCGTCAATACTCTTCTTCTCCTTTTGAAAGGATTTTGTGTTGAGAGGTACGGATCTCTTTCTTGATCAGTTTGTTTTCTTTCATCCATAAGACTTATTATGCCATATTTCTTGCAATTTAGCAAAGTATACCTAGTTTTTTGAAATAAAATTTTTGAAATTTATTTTTATTATTACTTAGGTTTATTTTTTTTTGTTTGATGATTTGCGCTTGTAAATGTAAGAAAGATTAACTTTAAGTAAAATTTTGTAAATACACATAAATTTTATAAATGTAAGAAGGATGTACTCTACTATTCATATGTTCATGGCTTTCATTATTTTTTTATTTTAAATATTATAATAGGAACGATGATGAGATTAGAAATGATACGTATTTGGGTATGACATTCTTAGTTGATAGCAAGTTGAATTTTTCTTGTTCAACTGATCTTGGCTGATAGCAGCCTAGAAGACTTGGGTTGACTTGCTAGGATATGTATCTATTATTTAAATGCTAAATACTTCTAAAATATGTGCATATTCCATTATTAGTTTGTTTGCAATTGATCAGTAGAAAATTTCTACTTATTTTAGTTTATATTTGATGATACAATATTATGTATTGATGCTAAATTTATTTTGAACACCATTTTTCAGATGAGCACCGATACTGTTCGATTGTTGCTTTATTATGATAGATCAATTGAACATGGCTTAGATGGGATACAATATAATCAACTTTCTCGTAAAAGTTTTAGATTGAGCACGGGAAGACATTATGTTGAGTTGGTCGAGCGGGTTTATAGTGTGCTTAAAATTTCAGTGCAACAATATATTTTGAGATTGATATGGAGATCTCCAACATTGCATCAGAAATATGTGCTTCATCCAATCAAGGAGGATGACGATGTGGAGGAAATGTTGACATTTCCTTCCAAATTTTTAGATTATCGCTATGTTGAATTATATATTTTCAAGGAAGATGCTCCAGATTCACACAATGTTAGTTATACAGAGGATATTCAGGACAGTTCTCCTATAGCCCAGCATAGGTCAGGACTCCAGGGGATTTCCTGATGATGGAAGGAGTTATGCTAGTAGTACAGAGTGTTGATGTAGCAAACAATTAGTTCAATACTGATAGTTGGGGAATTGAGTCAGACGAGAGTGCAGATGATGACTATTGGCCTGAACATGATGACTCTTACAAAAAGCGAGATGAGGATGAAGATTCACATGGAGATGATGTAGTTCATAAAACTGGCTATAGTTCTATTCCTGTATCTACTCATTTAGAAATTATTTTTAGTCAGGTCCATGATCATCAAGTCTTTGCACATAGTCAAATACCAAAATTTTATCATGACTTGAATTTGCAAGATGGTGGTTGTGTTAGTACTCGAAGATAATTACCCTTTAATTCTCAATTTTGGGATTCATCAATGACTGAGTTTGCTACAGGATTGTTGTTTACTAGCAAAGATGAACTGAAGAAAGTATATAAAATTTATCATATCAAGAAGCATCGCACATATAATGTTGTGGAGTCGAAGAAAGCATTCTGGTCTGTGAAATGTGCCTTTTCAAGTAATGCACAGAGTTGTTATTGGAGGTTGCATGCTACAAAGTTGAAGAAGTATGGATTTTTTGAGATCATAAGGTACAAGGGGCCATACTCTTGTTTATTCAATCATGTAACTCGGGATCACAAACACATAAGTTTATGAGTTATTAGTCATGCGGTTCGACATATTATGGAAAAAGACTCAAGTGTGAATATTGAAGCCATCACTGCAACTATAGCAAAATAATTTTATTATACTGTGTCATACTCCAAAGCATGACATGGGAAGTAGAAGGCATTGATTGATATATTTGGTGAATGGAAACCCTCATATGCTAAGTTACCTAAATACATGCTTGCAGTTCAGAATGCAAACCCCAAAACGGTAGTCTGTTGGAATTTCTACAATGTAGGGACTTCTAATGTACGTGTCCTGAATTATGTTTTCTGGGCATTTCATCCATTCATCGAGGGGTTTCGGTATTATTGCCTGGTAATTTCTATTGATAGAACGCATCTTTATGGAAAGTACAAGGGAAAGATGCTCATTGTGACAAGTACTAATGCTGATAACAGGATATTTCCACTGGCCTATGCAATTATTGATGAAGAGTGTACTACTAACTGGAGTTGGTTTTTATGGAATCTCAAGAGGCATATTATGAAAAACAGAAATGACATTTGTCTTATTTCTAACCGATATTAAGGTATACTAAGTGGCATAGCAGATAATAGTAATGGATGGGCTCTACCTCTAGCTTATCATCGCTACTACTTGAGATATGTGTGCAGTAATTTCAACTTAAGATTCTTAGATATTCAATTAAAAAGAGCTGTATGGAAAGCAGAGAGTGAACATCAGCTTCGAAAGTTTAACTTTATCATGGAACGGATTAAGAGAGTGAATGCAAAGGCTTGGACTTGGTTATCGGAGTTGGAGCCGAAGAAGTGGACATTGGCACATGATGAGGGCTTTCGCTATGGTATTCTAATAACAAATTTCTTAGAAGTTTTTAATAGTGTATTGAAGGGAGCTAGAAATATATTGATAATAGCTTGCGCTCAGATGACATTTTATCATCTTGTTAAGTAATTCAATACAAGACACGCGGAAGCCATGAGATATGTACAGGATAATTGAAATACTTTTTTCACTCCTGATATGACAATTAAGCTTGTTGAAGGTCAAGCCAAAGCTAATGAGAATAGAGTGTTTAGATACAGCATGTAGAGAGCCACCTATGAAGTCGTTACAAGAAGGTCAAGTGAAGCTCTTAGAGGTGGAGGGAACGTTCAGAATGTATCACTCATTGATAGAAATTATTCTTGTGAAAAGTGAACAATTTATAAATATCTATATTCACACGTCTTAGTCGTGTGCCACAAAATTGCCATGGACACAACCCCTCTTGTTGATGAAATATACACAATTGGCTCTTATATAAATGCATGGGGAGGTGAGTTTAATCCGTTACCCCATGAAGACTACTGGATGGACACATTCACATGCATCCTGATCACAACTGTTTGAGATCGAAGAAAAAAGGTAAGCCTAAGTCAACATGCATTCATAATGAAATGGATGAGGTGCAGCCAAGAAGTAAAAGTCGTTATAGTATTTGCAAGCAAATGGGTCATTCTCGACGCCGTTAACCTAATATAAATGTTGGACCTTAAGGATCCTAAATTGTAGTATTTTGAAATTAATGTATGTTTTATGTATGAAACTACTGCATGTAAAATTATGGATCACTAGTTTTTTTATGTTTCATGTGCTTATACTCCTATTAATTTATGTGTTTTTTCTTTAATTTGTATTTCGGGCGATGTCTCAAATCTTATTTGAAGCTGTTTATTTTTTCTTTAAATTGTATCACTCTAATGTGTTTTTTTTAAACTCCTTTTAAATGCTTCTAAAACACTTTTGAAACTCATCTTATACTCTTTTGATGTACTTCTAAAATTTTTTTCAAACTCTTTTGAAACACTTCTAAAACACTTTTGAAACTCTTTAGAAATGTATTAAAAAAGTTTCAGAAGAGTTTAAAGAGTTTCAAAAGAGTTTTAGAAGAGTTTTAGAAGAGTTTCAAAAGAGTTTTAGAAGAGTTTCAGAAGAGTTTCGGAAGAGTTTCAAAGAGTTTCAAAAGTATTTCAGAAGAGTTTCAAAGGTGTTTTGAAACTCTTTTGATACACTTTTGAAACTCATATGATACACTTTTGAAACTCTTTTGAAACTCAAGTCTAACTCTTCTACAACACTTTCAAAGCTCTTTCGAAACTTATTTGAAATATAACTAGAAATGTGCAAAGCCAATATCAAAAACGATATTTCAACCTGTCCTAGGCAACAATTGAATAATGCCTTAATAAGTCAGAAACCATCACAATATTTCAGCAACACAACAAACAACTCAACAAATAAAACATAACTAATATATTAAACAAAATAGTCTTAACAACAATTAGTTTATTTACAATAGCCTAAGTACTACAACTCCATCTAGGAGGTCGTCGAACTCGTCTAGGGCATTGCGCATATGTCACGATCGATCGAGGGCCCTCGTCAACCACATGAGAAACCCCCTCCTGCGTGGGGATCGTATCTGTCATATCAATGTCATCAAAATAGTAGGAGACATCTTTGCCAACCTTGGTGATATCCATATCAGCAATGTTAGCAATCAGCAACGCCGTATTATCGTGACTCCCAAATGTATCCTCACCTGCATGCCCTATGTATGAAAACTCGTGTGCATATGGCGACCGCATGTAAGAAGGCAATAGTGTATAATGAAATCCACTCGTCCCAGGATCCTCATATGCATGTGCCATCGTCGGTTCCTCATGAGCTTGTGTCACTGCAGGTGTACTCCGAACATGCTGATGACCGATTATAGACATTGTGTTGTCTAAAATTACCCTTATGTCCTTCAAAATCTCTAGCCGCTCGGCTTTCGATGTCGAATATATAGCTCAATCCACATTCAAGGCCAACCGTTGAAACCTCTTATGCTGCATGTTTATGACAATATAATATCAAAAATAAAAAACATTAACTCAAAAATAAATGATATTAAATAATCTTTTTATAATAATACCATGAATTCAAATCAAGCTCCTTTCCTTTCGAGCCCATAGTAGATACTCGGAACAGCTGACGCATATACGTGTTATACTCCTAAACCAGGAGTAAATGGTATTCCCTCAGCAATAGGCTCCCCAATAATAATGTTTTCACCTTGCTCATTCCATGTAGCAATATGTGTGGCATGTATGACATCCCACGTGGCATGTGCCCTTCCTCGTCGATCTATCTGATGAAGCTAAAGTAACGTATCGCATGGTATGGTATCGACTGGCGGCAACCAAATTGCCAAAGCACTCGGTCCAGCAAATGCCACTCCACTACATCAAAACAAATAAGTGGGGTCCGTGCCATCCAAATATCTAAATCGAACAAACAGCTTGGAGGCAAAATAGAGATAGTCTCAAGCGTATAAGGACACTATATGAATTGCATGTAAAAAAACATCATTCCACAACCTACCTACATAAAATATAAAAATAACCTTGGAAATAAATTTGAAATTGAATAATATCATACCCATTGGGGACTATCATCCAATACGTCCAACTGGTCCCTATAGGTACGCAGTGTATGAGTTGGGACATTCCTTTGGTTCAATCTCACATTCCATCTATGCCCTCATGGTGCACCTAAGTGCCAAGCATCATCTACATGAGCAGGTCTAGCCTCTGGAGTCTCAAGTCTGATGTAACGAAAAATGGGTAATTGTTCCCATGCCCATATATGAATGTTCGAATAATGCTCAATATTAGTAGACAATATAAAAAAAATTCCAAACTCATTCGATTGAATTAAGTGTTTACCTGTAGCAAGGGTAAGTATCCTCCTATCTCTGTCTGAGTAGGGCTCATTCCACGATAGAGTGCCTGATACAAACTGGCGAGTATAGCAGAACCCCAGCTATATGTAGCAAATGCCCCTATGTTTTCTAAAAGAGGCACATACATTAACTTTACTAAAAATCCAGATGTATCTAGAAGGATGACTCCACCTATGATTCGAAGAAGTTGCCCCCTTATAAACTGCTGGATAACCTCATCATCTGCATCATCATTCAAGTGAAAGTCTCGGTAGAACTGATCGAAGAATGATAAGCGGAAACAGCCTTTAGAAAAGGCCTCGACAGGGGGTTCAACCCCAAACAACCTTATATCCTGCCATTGCTGTAATGTATAACGCGGATCTAGCCCAGTAACCACGAATCCATCAATCCATAGACCACTCAGAATACCGACATCCTGTAGTGTGACTGTTGCCTCGCCAAATGGGAGATGAAATGTGTGGGTCTCCTGCCGCCACCTCTCAATTAGTGCAGAAATAAGGCTAACATCAAGTTGAATCTGGCCTATCCGATATACGCCATACATGCCAACTTGCTTCAAATAATATTGCACTCGTGGATGTGCCATGCTTGGTATCTCCTTCCATATCTGTGTGTCATGTCGACGGTATCTAAACATCAGTAATTCTTGCAACAAATTCATTGCAATAATACATATCAATAACATAAACACATGCAAACTAATTAAGGATCATCGATCAATAATACATACCTCGCCCTTAAATATTTTGGTTGATCTATGCGAGGCTTGCAGAGTGAGAACACTAGGATCGCAAGGTACTGAATGTAAAACATTATAAACCATATCGTACTATTCTGTCAAAACAAGTAAAAACATTACATAAGTAAAATATTTAAGCAAATAAAAATATTACATAAGCAAATAAAAAAATTAAAAAGGCATAAAATCAACCATAGAAAAAATGTGATTATAGATCACCGAATATAAGGGCATGTCAACTCTTATGACAAATCAAAGGTCTACAAGAACACATGCATAGCACTGTGGCAAATTGTTGGATTCTTATGAACATCAAGCACTTGAAACTCATACAATATATCTATTTAACATTCATATAGTTTGATTTATTTGAACAAAAAAGCATAATTACTATGATAATAAGATGAAAACCATGATGATGTACACTAAAATTTTTAATAAAATAATTTTTAATAGAATAATTTCAATGAATGTTAATCCAATAACAGTAAACAACTAAGGCAATAGCTCAAATATGATTTAATTTTAAAATAAATTATATTTGCCTAAAACTAAGAATGTATTTGTACAAGTAATTTATGATTCAAGTAATTTTGTGAAAATGCCATGAAAAAAATGCCATGAATTTTAAAAGTATGGTGCCATGGTCTAGAAAATCTTAAATTTTTTTTAAAAAAAATTTAGCCTATTTATTTTTAAAAAAAATGCCATGAAATTGTAATAAACCATAATTAAATCATTTTTAACTAGTAACTGAGAATGTATTTACACAAGTAATTTATGATTCAAGTAATTTTGCGAAAATACCATGAAGAAAAAGCAATGCATTTTAAAAGTACGGTGCTGTGGTCTAAAAAATCTTAAATATTTTTTTTAAAAAAATTAGCCTATTTATTTTTGAAAAAAATGCCATGAAATTGTAACAAACAACAATTAAATCATTTTCAGCTAGTAACAATGTATATTTAAATTTTTATAGTTTAATTGAATTAAGAAGAAAAATTTACTTAGCTCGAATTCGTAGCTGTCATAGAGAAGAAAAGAGAAGAGGAAACGTTGGGACCAAAAAAAAAAAAAAAAGGAGGAAGCGAGGAGGGGGACCACCGACCCAAGAAAGGGAGCGGGAGGGGGACAACAGTGAGGACTAGAGAGGGCGGGAGGGGGACAACAGTGAGGACGAGAGAGGGCGGGAGGGGGATGGGTCGCGAGAGAGGGAGGGGGACGGGTCGTGAGAGAGGGAGAACGAGAGAGGGCATGAGGTGGATGGGTTGCGAGAGAGGACGACATTCCCATGGCGCTGATGCGGCCTCAAAAACGATTTTAATACCATCTGAAATGACGTTTTTCACTTTAACACCATTTTTGCAAAATCTTTCATTCCCACCTCGAATTCGTAAAATCGATGTAATTTTACACCATTTATACAAACAGCTCTCCATCCATCCATCCATCCATCAATGAGTAGCGTTATCATGACGGCTGTAGTTTCAGCCAGAATTTTTTTTCAGAAAAAAAGGCAAAGTGAAAGATCGAAATTCTAATTTTTTATTTTGAAATCATACTTATCTATCCAACAACACGTTACCCACACACAACTAACCACATTTGATTTTAACTCAACAAACTACCAGAATTACTAATAAAATACTAATCGCATAATAAGGATAACAATAAGGAATTAAATTTTAACATTCCCCCTTAATTCTTTGTTGTGACATTCAACAATTCTCTGAAGTATTGGAACTTGTCTTTTGAAAGTGCTTTAGTAAAAATGTCTGCAACTTGATCATTGCAGCTGCAATATTTGATTTGAATCTTCTTCTTCTCCACTGCATTCTAATGAAGTGATGCTTGATGGCAATGTGTCTTGTACGGCTATGGTAGACTAGATTCTTAGTCATAGCAATTGCTGATTTGTTGTCATACAAAATTGGAGTAGCTTCTCCTTGCTTCTCACCAACATCCTTCAAAATACGCCTTAACCATATTGCTTGTGAAGCTGCCAATGATGCTGAAACATATTCAGCCTCGGCTGATGATTGTGCCACTGTTTGTTGTTTCTTAGAAGCCCAAGCAACTTCTTCTGAACCAAGAGAAAAAACATATCCTGAAGTGCTTCTCATATCAATACATCTAGCCCAATCACTGTCACAAAATCCCAATAACTTTGCATCAACATTCTTCTCATACCAAACACCAAAACCAATAGTATCTTGAATGTATCTCAACACTCTCTTAGTAGCCCCAAAATGAATTTGAGTAGGTTTATGCATAAATCTGGATAACAAGCATGCTGCATACATAATATCGGATCTAATAGCTGTTAAATATAATAAACTTCCAATCAAGCTTTTATAGAGTGATGCATTCACTTCTTTGCTTTCGTCTTCTTTGCTTAGCTTTTCATTCACAACCAATGGAGTATAAACTGATTTACAATTCACCATTCAAAATTTTTCAAGAAGAGTTTTTGCATACTTCTTTTGGCAAATAAACACTCTTTCTTCTTCTTGATAAATTTTAATACCCAAAAATTGATGTAATAAACCCAAGTCACTCATTTCATATTTTTGCTTCATCTCCATTTTAAAATTAGCAATTATTCTTTCATCATTACTAGTAATCACCATATCATCAACATAAAGAGAAATAATAAGAATGTCAGATATACCTTACTTCTTAATATATAATGTTGGCTCATTCTTACTTCTTTGAAAACCTTTATTGTTGAAGTAGGCATCAATCTCACTATATCAAGTTTGGGGTGCTTGTTTGAGGCTATACAAAGCCTTTTTTAGCTTGTAGACTTTTTCTTCTTCTCCATTTGTCACAAAGCCTTAAGGTTGCTCTACATAAACCTCCTCTTTCATAGTATCATTCAAGAACGCTGATTTTACATCAAGTTGATGCAATAACCAGTCATTTTTAGCTGCCAAGGCAATAAATACTCTAATTGTATCATGCCAAGCTACTGGAGCAAATGTCTCTTCAAAGTCAATTCCAGGTTGTTGAGAATACCCTTTAGCTACAAGCCTTACTTTGTTCTTTTGGATAGTACCATCCAAATTGAAATTCATTTTGTAGATCCACTTCATACCAATCACTTCTTTGTCTTTTGGTCTTTCAACTAATTCCCAAGTTTTGTTCTTCTCAATCACATTAATTTCTTCTTCCATAGCTTTCTTCCAAGTCTCTTCTTTGATTGCTTCTTCAAAACTTTCTGGCTCAACAACATAAAAATTGCAACTAGCATACACATCACTAAGACTTTTCATTTTTCTTGGAGGTATACTTGATGATGAATAACTAGAGCTTAATGATGAATTTGAACATATTTGTGGAGACATTTATGGTGCATCTTCATGAACATTATCTTCACATTCTTGAATTTCTGGTGTTTCATTGAGAATAATGGCTTGACCTTAGACTTTCTTCTCTTTCCAATCCCACGTATCCTTCTCATTAAAAATAACATCTCTACTAATAATCAACTTATTTTTCTTCAAGCTGAAAAGTCTATAGCCCTTTGATTTTGAGCTATAATCCATAAAAATGCATTTCTCACAAGTCTCATCAAGCTTGTTTCTAATATTCTTTGGAACATAAGCAAAACAAATACATCCAAAAACCTTTAAGTGATTCACTGATGGCTTCTTTCTACTCTAAGCTTCAATTGGAGTTTGATTAATTACTGCTTTTGTTGGGCATCTATTCAACAAATAAACTGCAGTAGAAACTGCTTCATCCCAAAAAGACAAAGGCAGCCCCTTCTCATGAAGCATTGCTTTTGACATCTTTATAATGGTTCTATTTTTTCTTTTAGCCACTCCATTTTGTTGTGGAGTGTATCCAACCATTAGCTATCTATTCAAGCCAATATCTTCACAAAAATTATCAAATTTATTTGAGTTATACTCACTACCTCTATCACTTCTTAACACTTTAATCAAATGTCCACTTTGCCTCTCAACAAAATGTTGAAATTATTTAAAGATATTGAATACATCTAATTTTTATCTCATAAAATATACCCATGTCATTCTAGAGAAGTCATCAATAAAGGTTAGGAAGTATTTGTTACCTCCATGAGATGGTGTTGACATAGGACCACACACATCTGTGTGAACAAGCTCTAATGATGCTCTAGCTCTCTATGCCTTCTCTTTTGGAAATGCTTCTTGGTGTTGCTTCCCAAGTGTACAACCTTCACAAACTTTTTTTAATTCTTATATAGATGGCTGCCCATACACCATGTTCTTTTGCTGAAGATTCTTCAAGGTTTGAAAATTCAAATGCTCAAGTCTTCTATGCCATAACCATGAGTCACCAACCATATCCATCTTCAAAGCTACATTATTCTTGTAAGAGAAAGTGAGAGGAAAACTTCTATTTTTCTCTATCTGGATCTTTGCTATAGCTTGATTTCTTTTATCAAAAGTTTTGCAAGAGTCTTCTTCAAAGTGAACCGAGTATCCATAATCTACAAGTTGTCCAACACTTAGCAAGTTTTGCTTTAGTTCTGAAACTAGCAGCACATCGCAGATATATCTTGTTCCTTTCTTTGTTTCTATGGCAATTATACCTTTTCTTTTGCTTGAACTAAGGCACCATTACCCATCTTCACTTGAGAATTGGTAGTTGAATCAATCTCCATAAAAATTCTTTTATTGCTGGTTATATGATTGTTACACCCGCTATCAAGAGACCAAACATCATGCTTTCGATTTATAGCTGCTTGACAAGCATAGAACAGATTAGCTTCACCTTCTTTTTCTTCAGTGAAATTTGCTTGCTGATTTTTCTTTAAGTAACAATCTTTTTGGACATGACCAAACTTTTTACAATTGTAATATTGAGGCTTTCCTCGAAACCAACAATTTTTCTCTACATAGCTACTTCTTTAATAAATTCTACATTTTTATTGAGTAAACTCCTCATTAATTTGCCTTCTAAAGTTGCTTCTTCCTCTTCCTCTTGAGTTGCTTCTACTTCTTTCTTTTGTATGTCTTCCACCTCTTGAAGATTCTCCTTTAGAGTCTTTATTGTGAGGTCTTAAATTAACATTGAGCTTGGATTAAAAAGCACTTTCAATTAATTTTTCAGAATGCCTATTTAACCTTTGCTCAAATGCTTTAATTGATCTCATCAACTCTTCAACACTCAATGATTCAAGATCTTTAGTTTTTTCAATAACAACAATAATGGGGTCATATTTTTCATGCAAGCTGATAAGAATTTTTTCAATAATTCTTTGATCAGAAATAATATCTCCATATATCTTCATTTGATTCACAAACTCCATGACTCTAGTAAAATAATCCTTCAATAACTCCATTTCTTTCATCTTTAAATTTTCAAAATCTCTTCACAGAGTTTGAAGCTTTATTGTTTTTACCTTGGAAATGCCTTATACTCCTTTTGAAAAATATCCCAAGTCTCTTTTGCTTTTGTTGTATTAATAATTCTTGAAAAAATTTTATCAGCAACTCCTTGTTGAATCAAAGCTAGAGCCTTTACATCTTTCTTTCTTTGATCCTTTAATTGTTGTTTTTGAGCATTATTCAAAGCACTATTCATCATACCCATCTTCCACATACTTCTAAAGATCATATAATAAAAAAACTATTTTCATCTTTACTAATCAGAAATCATAGTTTTCTCTATTAAAAATGAAAACTTATGATTATTGAACACTTACAGATTGATTGCTTGAACTTGCCATCTTAAAAATTTGAGACTGCTTGAAAGTATTCTTTCTCAAGCCTTTCATCGAACACCTTGAGAGCGTGGGAAGACTGCTTGGATGTGTCCTCGCTTAAGCCTTGTATCGAACACCTTGAGAGCGTGGGAAGATTGCTTGGACGAAGTTGGGCTTCGATCTTCTCTGTTTCTTATTTTTCGATTCTTGAACTATGACCTCCTCCTTTAATTCATTTCCTGGGCATGATCCAAAGCTCACGAAAGTTCAAGCACTGCTTGAAATTTTTTCTTTGGATTTTTTTTTTAAGATCGATTTTAGGAAACCAGGCTCATTAGCTATGCATGGAAGTGAATCTTAGATACCGCCTGCGTTACGTCCGTATCTTTCGATCCATTTCGATCAAATACGGAAGGAGAGCACCGCGTTGTTATGAGAGGAAAGAGATTTGAGCGATCGGGACTCGGCGGAGAGCACTGTGTTACTACGAGAAGGAAGAGATTTGAGCGGTGAGAACTCGGCAAAGGATTGTCGGCGATGCTCTAATACTAGTTTGATAGCTGTAGTTTCAGCCAGAATTTTTTTTCAATAAAAAAAAACGAAGTGAAAAATTGAAATTCTGATTTTTATTTTGAAATCATACTTATTTATTCAAACAATACGTTACCCATACACAACTAACTATATTTGATTTTAACTTAATAAATTAATAAAATTACTAATAAAATACTAATCGTATAAGGAATTAAATTTTAACATATCACCGATAAAGAATAAAAAATGGAGAAAGAGAATTGGGCACCCCCTTGTCACGTCGGTTTCTCAACCAATATCCAACTCTGGCCGGGACGCTTCCTGAATGCATGCTCCCTCATCACCCTGCGGGTCTGCTCGCCCCACGCAAGCCTCCCTGCATCATCATAGATTGCTGCCAATAGCACATAGATGGCTGGATCCGACGCGTCGATCTCCAGTGCATTCCTCGCCATGCACTCTCCAAGAACCAAGTTTCCGTGGAACTTGCAAGAAGCGAGCAACGTCTTGTAGATCAAAGTATCTGGCTGAAAGGGCATGGTCTCTATAGCATGCGCTGCCGCCTCCAGCCTGCCGGCACGGCCCAGCATGTCTACCAAGCAAATGTAGTGATCTCGCTGCGGGGGCACACCGTACAATTCTTCCATGGAGTCGAAGTACTCGATGCCTGCGTCGACCAGGCCACCATGGCTACAGGCATACAGCACCAGCAGGAAGGTGATGCCGTCCGGCGAGACTTCCGCCAGCCTCATGTCCTCGAAAGCGGAAAGGGCTTCCGCGAACTGCCCATTGGATGCCAGAGCGGATATCAATCCATTCCACGACACCACATTCGGCTTCCCGATCACCATAAAGGCCTTGCGGGCTTCGTCGATGCTCCCGCATTTGCCGTACATGTCGACGAGGCCGTTGGAGACCGAAATCCAGCTGTGTAACCCGGACTTCACCGCGTAACCATGCAGCTGCTTTCCAGACCCCACGGTCGCAGAGCCTGCCGCAGCAGATAGGAAGCAGGCGAGACTGAAGCCGTCCATCCTGATGCCCTCCTCGCTCATGCGGCGGATCAAGCCTAGAGCCCTCCGGTGGACACCCATCTGGTTCAGCCCCTTGGCCAAGCTCGTGTACGTGAACACATCCCTGCGGGTCATCATTGCATCGGCGACAGCCCATGCCTCGTCCGCCCTCCCGCATCTAGCATAGGCATCCACCAGCGCATTTCCGACGGCCACATCCGCCGAGTCCAGGCTGGTCTTCACGACGTAGGCCTGGAGCTTCCTCGCATGACCCAGAGCTTCTTCCACTTCTACTCGTACTTCACCGGAGCCGCCACCACAGCCCTTAAGGACGGTGGACAGGGTGTAGGAGTTGGGCTCAACTCCGGCGGCCCTCATCTCCGTGAATGCTGCCAACGCCTCTCGGTGTCGCCCTTTCAGGGCAAGTGCCGCAATCAGCGCCGTCCAGGAGACCACGTTTGGGGAGTCGATCTGCTGGAAGGCGCGTACGGGGTTCACCACGTCCGGGGACCATTTGGAGTACAGGTCCACCAGCGCGTTCCCCACGGACACGTCGCGCTCTAGGCCGGCCTTGACCACCCGGCCATGGACCTGCCTCCCCAACTCGGGCACCGGAGTCGAGGCGCAGGTGCTGAGGATCCCGGCGTACGCGAAGGAATTGGGCGGGACGCCAGCAACCTCCATCTCTCGGAACGTTGCGATGGCCTCGCGGTAGTCTTCCATCTGGGAGTAACCGGCGATCAGTGCCGTCCACAGCACCACATCGGATGCGGGCGTCTGACGGAAGACTCTGAGAGCGGCGCTCATGTCGCGGCATTTCGCGTACATGTCGACGAGCGCCGTCTTGAGGACCAGATTGAGCTCCATCCCCCAGAGGACCAGGTGAGCGTGAAGCAGCGAGCCGCATCGCCGGCCGAGAAATCCGCAGGCCGTCAGAAGCTTGGCGAAGGTGAACTCTGTAGGCGCAGTCCCGCTCTCGATCATGGAGGCATACAGCTGCATCGCGCCGGCCCAGTCCTCGGCCTCCACGAGAGCAGAGATCATGGCGGTCCAGGAGACGACGTCTCGGCAGTCGGTCAGGGCGAAGATCCGAGCTGCCTCTTCAAGCCTGCTGCACCTGGAGTAGAGATGCAGCAGAGCGCTGCCTAGGACGGCGTTGGATCCGAACCCGCGCTTCAGGATGTGAGAGTGAACCTGCATACCCAAGTCCAGCGCCCGGAGCGAGGAGGCGCAGCGCACGACACTCGACAGTACGAATTCGTTCAGCGCGGAAGAACCGGAGACCGGCAGCATCCGCTGGAACAAGCGGAGGGCCTCCTCGTGGTCTCCGCTGCGAGCGTAGGCCGAGATGATGCCGCTCCAGGTGGCGGCGTCCCTGTGCGGCAGCTCGTCGAACAGCTTGCGCGCTTGGGTCGCTCCGCCGGAGCATCTCGAGTAGAGGGAGAGGAGGCGGTTGCCGAGGACGAGGCGCCCGTGGAGACCGGACTTAATAATGGAGCCGTGCACACAGAAGCCTTCTCGCAGTGACCTGCAACGAGACAGCAGTGCCAGGCACACATCCTTGGAGACGACGGAGGCGGCGGACGCTCGCTCTCCTGTTTCTTCCGGATCCGAATCCGAATCCAATAAATGCTGGTGCTGATGGTGGTCGTGGGGCAGAGCGATGTGGGAGAGAGACGTAAAGAATGATGGTGCAAAGAGGGAGAAAGTAGCAGGAAGAGGAGTAGGATTGAACGGAGAAAGTTGGAAGAAGCTGCGGAGGATTTTGATCCAGCAGAAGGTCATGCTTCAGTGTGGTGGTACGGGCAATAAACGAAATAAATTCCAAAGCTGCCGACAGAAAATCTGATGTGATCTAAATTTTGCGTATTTCAACCTTTATGAAGATGCTTTGCGCTACAATCCGCATTATGTTCGGTCTGTGTGGATCTCTTGTCACTGACTCCTGTAGCATCCAGATGGTCCGACCATGATTTTAATAATGCATGCGTTCCTGCAGATTTCCTGCTCCCAACAAACAGACAGATTTTTCAGATGCTAGACACCTGATCTATCAACTACACGAGGTCAATTTTCTGCTCTGACATGTAACTTACAATGAACAAAGGTGGAAGAGTACCCATCAAGCAAAATATTTCCCTCACAAAATACCACACATAAGCTTACCGAGAAAATTAGCAATGATAGGTGGAAAAAAATTAAAAAAAAAAAGGCCTGGTTTTTTTCGGATTGCACTGAGCCCAAGTTTCTATTTTTCTTTGACCCAGACCGGTTCCGTTTCGAGTTTAAAAAGCCATTTATGGTAGTTAACATCAAGAAATGGGTGTGCCCAAATAAATAATTCCCGAACTTTACCGTCAATGCAAGTACGTGGAGTTCGGGATCAGAGAAAAGATGCCTGCATGGATAAATAGAAAGGAATTTTTACAATGCTTCTTAAATAGAAAAATAAAATAAAAAATTTAAATCATCATATCACTAAAAGACAGTCCATATGATGCCACCCTAATTACAGGAGGAGGATGTGGATTTCTAGTAAGCATTGCCATGAGTAAGATGAACTTGGAAGGCATTTGATGCACCGCTTTGGTGGTGGCTGATGTTGTAAATAAAAAAAACTCGAGAGGTATTTGATGCATCACTTTGATGGTTGTTATTATAAATAAGAAAAAAATTAAGGATAAATGAGAATAAAGATTAAAAAAGGATGGCCAAAATTTGATAATTAGATTCTTTTTTAAGAAAAAACTCAGCTATTGGATCTAATGGCTTTCTCATGGCATGGTTAGTATCGGTTTAACTAATAATAGGTCACCTACTATGAAAAGAAATGACTGAGACTTGAGCATAAGTCTCAAAAAAGTATTAATGTATTGTAGCAATACTCTGAATAGAAACCAGTAATCAACTACTGCACCATTTGCTGAGCTAGCCTTTTGCTGGCTAACCTATCCAGCTCGCAGTGCTCATAAATGTTATCAGCCATGGGGTAGTGTCACGGTTCGAATCCAACACATGAATTGATTTATGATATATTCATACATTTTTCAAAATAAACTATCAAAAAATATGCAAGACCTATTGGAACATTTAATTCTTAATTTTAATGCAATAATGTTAACATTTTTATTGATTTCAAATAAAGATTGGGCAAAACATTTTTAAAAATAAAAGTTAAAATACATCATATGTGTTTTTATTTTAGTAACATCAAAATTAGTTTATTTAGATATCTCTATGTTATTTGATCCCATTGCAAGCTAGTTGTTTGCAGACTATGCAAAATAATAAAAATTCAAAAGATATAGTGAGCTAAAGAAGCTCAAGACGAACCCTAAAAATGTAAATTAATATGAATATAAATAATATATCGGAATAAACATATGCATCATTAGACTTTTTACATTTTATCATTTTAGATTATGTATTTACCACAAGTAAAATTGAATAAAATAATCATATACCAACATGAATATCTGTCAAACATATATTAACATGAAGTCAATATAATTGGACTTTCGATTACTGACGACCATGCTTTGGCCTGTGATGAAGTAATCCATAATACTACACTTTGGCTTATAGCGGACAATCCATCATGCTGCACCTTGGCTTGTGGTGCAGCAATTCATAATGCAATACTTTGGCCTGTAGTAGGTAGTTCATAATACCATACTTCAACCTATGGTGCAACAATCTCTAGTACTATACTTTGGCTTGTAGTGGACAATCCATAATACGTGGCTAGTCCAATAGTCCAATATTAAAATTCATTGTTCATTCAAATCTTAGTTTTAATTCATAATTTTGTTTCATAATACAAATCATGCCATGCTACATCATGCTAGATATATATGTAGCTTATTAAATTTCCCATGCAAATAATATCAATAAGAAAATATGTAGGGATTCTTGCATTACTATTGCGCAAGTCCTACTCCACAAAATTAAGTCTGACTACAATATCGCCCACCTACATTGATAGCACCCATTCTACCATTAAAATAATAAATTTAATTAATTAAATTTGAGGCTTAGGTTGGTTTAGATCCAAAAATAAGGGTGTAGGACCTAGGTCTTATATTAAGGCATTTATAGATCATGTTCGTCTTTAAAGAAAGAGCGGAAGAGGCTACTAATCATTAGCTTTGGTCTCAGCTAATCATCAGTGGATGCAATGAAAAGAAAAAGAATGTGAAGTAGGGTATGTTAGCTCTTACCTTTGGCAATGTTATCCTAGTTGATTGGCCTAAACTCCATATAATCCATGATCTAGCAGGCTTCAATAGGGTCTTGACAAGGTATGTTATGATACTAATGGTAAGCCAAAGTGTCTAGTCATTTTAAATGAGGAAGAATGGTGGAGATGGATCGATTTTTTTTTTTCTTTGAAGTTGGTTCAAATGATGCCGGATATTTGAAGCTGATTGTCATTCATGGCATTTTTCCTATCATAGTGCCCATTTAACATGGTCTCCAACCATTCACAAAGATCTCGCATGGCTTGGGGTAAGATGATGGGCATTTAGGTATTTGGATTAATTGAAGCTGTAGAAAAATAGGGTCCCATTCAAATGGAGAAGAATAGAGGGTGAGAAAGATCTAGGTGTTTCTAGGAAAAATCCAAGCATTTTTACCTTTGCATGGGTGTTTAGATTGGAAGGCATATTGATCGCTAGCTAGAGGTTTTATTGTCACGGTATATGTTTCAGAAGAGCAATTTGTGAAGTAGAGAAGCAAAATATTTGGCATAAATTTTAGCTAATTTTGTGGCTTTTCGTGTGCATTTGAAGTGATCGATTACTTGAGCAGAACAGAGTGATCAGGTTTTCTAAAATAGGTGAATGAAAAGTTTGTGATGTTTTCATGCTATTTGGGCCTAGGCATTCACAACACCCCTCCCCCCCTCCCCTTTCCAATCTCATGTGAATTGAAAAAGATCGAGCTATGTTCTCCCTTCCTCAAAGAAATTCATCCTCAAAATTATTTGATTAAGTTCAACTTACTTCATATATAGCATAAATTTATTCATACAATTCTATACAAGTCTAATTTATTCATACTACTTTCTTTATATGAGGCAACTAGTAAGAAAATTAAACTTACCTTTGTTCCTAACACCTAAGTAAACTCCTCTTGAATTTTAGCTACATGTAGATAAATTTTCCTCTAAATTAAGGAGCATCCCTTAGATTGATCGTAGTCTTCAATCCATTTGAAAACTATATTTTGTAGCTAGCACCTTATCTTATAATGATTTTGGATTAAAGATTGTATGTCTAGCCAATTTTCATATACAGGCTTTTTACTTAAGCTTTAGAAATTGAAGCCACAAGCCTTCATTTTTCTTTGGTATACAAATAGTTTGCCAAGATATTAAGTGAAACCTGCTTCTATTAGGTTCATGAACCTATAAAAATGCTCTATTTTTTTTTTTTCAATCATGCCACACATGCTTGTGGAATGCAATAATTAGACATATAGTAAAGAGGTAAAGAAGATAATATTTATTAAATTAATGAAGGATAGCATCCTTCATTTATAGCTATTGATTTTCTTTTGAATCTTCTCCATAAAAGAATTAAAATCAGCCATTCTCAACCTCTTTTCAATTAAAGAAACTCTAAAGTTAGTCCATGTCTTCATTCTTATTGGCATTTGAAGAACATAAGTAATCTCTCTTTTAAGACTACATAAGGTAGAAGGGCTAAATACAATTTAAGGAATAGGCATCCAAAATTCTTCGAAGTACCTTTTTATTATTTTTAGAAGCTTTAGCTATCAACGAATAAACATCTGCAAACAACAAGTGAGAAACTTTAAGCTCCTCTCTCTAAGGTTTAAAGGCCTTCATCACTTCTCTTATAGCAACAATTTGTAATAAAGTTTGAGATTTGTTCACAAGGATAGAGAATTTAGGTGAAGTAATATAAATAATCACCCAAGATATGAATTTATCATGGAAACCAAAATGATTAAGGATATTTAGCTAATACATAGTTCTAGCTGTGCTTGTTATAGGCTCTTTCCAGATCTACATTAAGGACTATTAAACTTCTTCTAGATTAGACCCTTTCAATTGAATGCAAGATTTTCTAGACCAACATAATATTATAAGAAATACTACAATTTTGTATAAAGGCATCTTGAGTTTCAAACACTAAATCCTGTATATGAGGCTTCATTCAATTAATAATAATTTTTCTCAGAATCTTATAGATTGTGTTGCATAAATTGATGAACCTATAATCCTTTAATTTTCTTAGACCTTTCTTCTTACAAATCAAGGTATTATAACCTCTTTCGATGAGATTGGCATAAAGGAGGTTCGAAAAAAGTTTTTAATAGTAGAAATAGCCTCCCCTTTAATAATTGCCCAAAACTTTATTAAAAAATAGTAGTTAAAAACCATTTAGATTAAGGGCTTTTTTTATCTACACACTTCTAGTAGCCTCTTCAATTTCATCCTTTGTAATAGTAGATATTAATTTTTCATTCTGATCTTCATTCAATTTCTTTTAAATGGGTGGCAACTAAATTTCAACATTGCTAGTATCCACTGTTCATTTTTTATTCACACCTCCAAAGTAATTCTATGAGTCTCCTCCTCTCCTTCAACCAAGTGGCTTTTTAATGATCTTATTTCTATAATTTTATTCTTTCTTATTCAAATCATATTAGATCTATGAAAAAACTTTATATTAGTCATCTTCCTTTAGCCATATGAATTCAAGATTTTTGTCTCTAAAAAATCTCTTGCATCTGAAGGTTCTTATTGTAAAACTTCAACAATTACATCAATCTATCAATGAAAGCTCTTCATTAATAGCTTTTTTCTCTTGAAGTTTAAGAATCTCCTTATTTAATTGCATCCTTATTTTGAACATATTACTTATATTGTTTTGGTTTCACACCCTAAGTACTTGTCTGGTCTTCTTCAGCATGAGGGATAATCGAACATAGGGCGAGTGATGTCCACTCCACCTCCAAGTCCGATGTATCGCCTCATGCATACCCTCCCACAATAGCCAGAATTTGCTATGATTAAGAAGGTTATGCAGATAATAAATTTTGTTGTGCCAAAGGTGATATGGTTAAATGAGTTTAGCATTACTATGTTTCTCTCATCCCAAGCTTGTCGAAATAAGATAGGTTTGAAATCTATAAGGTACCGTTATTATGTATGACTTTCTCATGTCTTTTGCCCTATTAGAAAATATTTTGAAAGATATAGAGGATTATTGGCTATCTACATTTTATGTTTTTCAAAGCATCTCCCTTTTTTTCTTTATTTTAGTCTCACATTGAATAACAAAAAACTTTTAACACATTCTTTATATTAAGTTGTGTCAAAGAGTCGTCTGTTGCTCTACAAACACTATAATTTCTTGAGGTAAGAATAATACATCTCAATCCTTTAGTTTTGCTCTTTCTCTTCTCTACAGTTATTATAATATCTTGTGGTATATACCTATCGAAAGCATTTTAATCAATATTTGCATTTAAAGCATGTTTTTACAAAGTTGTAACGATAATTAAATCTTGTATGATAGATGTGATCTTTCATGTTAAAATATAGATTCCAATGATCAAGGAATCTGCTTTTAAAGATACTGCGATTCACATGACTCCATATCTAAATTTTCTACTAAATTTATATTTATTTATTTATTTATTTGCTATAATTATTTATGAGGCATTGTTAGTGTGTTTGGACTGTGCGAGTTAGTTTTTTGAGCCCTTCATGGTACGTTGAAAGCCATTTCCGATGCCACTGCATGGCTTAAGGCTATGTAAGGGGGCTTCATCTTCGTACAAGTGCCTCTATCCAATGATTTCCTCCGTTCTAAAGGTAAGAACCTCTTAAATGATGTTGACTCGGGAGCGACTTGGTGACTCATGTGCTGTCGTTGAATTCGAGCCTCCCGCCTTCCACTGCTCCACCAGGGTTCACTTTGGGTCAACAGGGATGCCCATCTTCACTTTGAAACCTTAACCAACAAATAGTCTTTAGCGTGCTCTATCTTCCCTTAAATGAGGGTCAAAGCTTTAGATGGAAAACGAGGGGAGAAATCCCCTTCCAGTGGTAAAAAAAAGTTGAAAATAGGGAACAATAGGTAAACTCTTGATACCTGGCATTCTATCTGATCTATATTATTGCAGTTCACAGCTGGGAGGTCAATCACTTTAAGAGGGGAATTAATACTGGATTTATATTATATGCAGAGGGATTGATTGGCGACAAGCGGACTGCTGTCTCCATTTTTCAAACCCTGGATGTGGTTTATCTCACATGATGGCATCTGGATATGAGGTGTCAACTTGGTGCAGGCACCAGATTGAGACAGAGATTTCAGGGTTCCTTATGGATCTTTGATTTATGAGAGTCCTTTTTCTTTATTCTTAGAGTTCCTGTCGAGTCTAGTTGTGCTAGTTAGCCTGGTTCATTGTTGGAATCCAGGAGTTGGTCAAGTGTCAAGTGTTATTTTCTTTCATTGAGTCCTGTAATAAATCAAGAAAAGATTCACCTTAAAGACCCAAGAGAAGACCCATCAACCATGCAATGACCCATGTCTTGGACCACTCCAGGACACATGGCATCACCAAAGCAAAGAAGGAGCTGACCCATATCAATTTAGGAAGGAATCTAGGTGCCAACACCCTCCTTCCTCTTTTCTTCATGACGCCCACCCTTATATGGAAGCTTTTGGGCGCCCATTGACTTCCACATTTATCATGCGGTCCCTTGGCAAGCATCTATGGAAGAAATTGGCTACCCTCTCTAATTGAAAGATCTTCATGTGCCCCAGATGGAAGAAGGTCGCCGCTCAGTCAAAGATGGCAGGAGGAATCAAGGGGCGCCCACTCTTTTCCTTTCTCAAGTGGTCCTCCTCCTCTACAAACTTAAAAATTACAACCACTCTCTCTTTTTGGTCGTTCCAGATAAAGCATGCAGAGATCCTTGCTTCCTCAAGAAGAATCACATGCCATACATTACAATCCATGTCAATTATGTACTTAAAATGAATGATTTAACTTGTATTGACATGAAAGGGTTATAAAAAGACCTTTCTCTTGTAAATAAAAAAAAATGATTAATGAGAAAATTCTGAAGTTCTTTTCCATTGCTGTAAAGGCTCTGGTACTCCAGGAAGGAGTGGGTGTGAAGCCCTTAGTATTTTCTTTTATCTTCTCTAACCTCCCTCAAACCCAAACCCTAGCTGGCCCCCCTCCAGAAACCCTAAAACAATCCTGCCGCCAACCACAGGCCCCCATCTCCTCTTACTATTTTCTCAGGGATTCACGAGCCGAAGAGAAAGTCATCTTTGCCCCTGAACCATATTTCGAAGATCCTCTCTGGTAGACAGCTTCTTCATCCAGGACTTTCAACTTGTCAGAGCGATCTTCCTGTTTCAATCTTCGAGTGATCATTATTGGTATATGAAATCCTTTCTCTAATTCTCTTTCTCTGATTTAGTGAATGTTGAGAGCATGTCCTAACTGAGGGTTTCCTAACCTTCACTTTCCTAGTTTCGTTAATATTCTAACAGTTCTAGTTTCAGTGTATGCTTCCACCTGTCTTGCATAGTATAGCTTAACTAGTTTTTGATCTTTCTGGATAATTAGCCATCTCATAATATATATATATATATATATATATATATATATATATAATTATTTCATTGCATTTGTATCTCATCCATGTTCTGCATCAGTTTTAGTATCAGAGCTTCGTTGTTAGGACTTGTTCTTGAATCATATTAGGAAAGTAGCTTTGCATAGGTGTTGAAAATTTCAGCTTGCTAAAATTTCTGCACACTTCCCATATTTGCTTATTTTCCTTGCATATAAAAAAAAATTTAAAAAAAAAGAGAGAGCATATCTTGATCTTTACTGTGCTTATTTAGGGGTAGTCCAAAGGAGGAGGCTAAAGGTAGTACCCCGGGCTATTTGACCCAACGGGCGTTTGGTAGTGATATCAGGGACATACCAATAAGAGAGGCTACCGGTAGTACCTTAGTACGTTTGACCCAACTACCTACGTTTCAGGAGTATCGTAGGCTACCAAGAGGGTTGTGCATAGTCGTCGCAAGAAAGGCTGACTTGAGACAAGGCCTTAAGTGACACGCATAGGCAAAAAAAAAAAATTAAAACATTTTAATTACTGCTATTAATTAGTTTCATAACTAAAAATTTTAAAAAAAAAAAATTCTGTATTGCTGCATCTTTTTGGTTAGAGATCCGACTTATTAACTCAAGTCTTTAGTGTTCCATCATCTCTGCATTAAATTGACTTAAGGGCACCGTTATCTCAGATCAGGTGAGGATTTCATCACCTTTCCTGGGCTCAGAAAACCATCAACCTGCAAACGAGCCCAAACCTCCTAATTTTAAAATCCAGTAGACATGATTGAGTAGTAGGGACACCCATAGTTGGGTTCACATATTTTGTCGAAACTGGTGTGAGTCTTTCTCCATTTACGACTGGAACCTGGTGTCTAAAGCTGGAGGTCAAATGTCAAACGACTTAAGCGGAGTGACGGGGTTACTCTAATTAGGCCCCTACGTTAAGTAGGAAGAACCTCCCCCCCTCCCACCTGCTACTTGGCCAGCTATAGGGTACTTGGTGATTGATTAGCATTTAGTTAACACACTTTATTTGAGCTCTAGGTCTAGGAGCCAACAGTCATTTTTTTTTCTTTTTGTGTGCTTACCTGCATGCCAACCCGGTCTGGAGCCCATACTAACCAAGTCAGAGTCAATCCCCATCCGACCCACTCATGGACAATGACATTGGAGCTATGCTTAGGACCATTACTAAACGATTGACCCAATTGAATGTCAAGTGAGCTCCCTAGAAGAAAGTCGTAAGACCAGGACTGAGCCTAAGTTAGACCCTCGTCTACCTACCCCACATCCTGACCCTAGGAGAGCCTATCATTATGATTTTACCCCTGAGTATCACCCTAGAAGCTCATACCCATACTTAGTGGACTCAGAGGAAAGATCTATTAGGAGCACCCGACCCTATGCACCCACTTTTGGTGGTGATATAGAGCTAGAGGATTACATTGATTAAGAAAGGAGGATGGATGAGTATTTCGATTGGGAAGAAATGTCAGAAGAAGGGAAGGTAAAATTTAATAGGTTTAAACTAACCCGACATGCTAGGATATATTGGGAAAAGGTTGAGCACGCATGTCGTCAAAAGAGGGAGATGCCCATTAGAAGATGGAGAACCATGAAGATTAGACTTAGGAAGAAATACCTACCTATGTCCTATAGGCATAAGGAGCCCATCACCCATCAGGCCACACATAATAGGATTAATATCCCTGGAAATAAGTCAAGCCCTAATCTAGGCTCATTTAGCCAGTCCATCCCTATTGCCCCATGTGTTCACCAGAGTCCACCCTTCCCTACCATCCCATTTATTCTCATGAGTCGACCCACTCCTATTCCCCCACTTGCCCCATCCACTCCTACTATCCGGCCCATTCCTATCTATCAGTTTGCCCAACCCATTCCTACCACCATAGTTAAACACATGGAGGAAAAGCTAGACATGGCTAGCCTAGGCATAGTTGTTCAGGATCCTACTCAAATTGACAATCTAGAAAACCCTAAACCTATTGACTGTGATAAGGAGAGAGATCAAGAACCCCTTATAGGTTGTATCAAGGAGGTATATGAGGCTGATGCAAGTTTAGTTAATAAATACGAAGAGGATGAGAAAGAATCCATTGAAGGCTTTAAGGATGAAGAGGTTGAGCCCAATAATCATTTAGAGGATGATAGTCCCGAGTCCCTTAGTCATGTAGAGGTAGACATTTGTGAGTCCATTAGGAGAAGAAGCCACTAAGCCTATTGATGAATCTAAGGGAAAGGAGATTGAGCTTGAGCCCAGTGACACGTTAGAGGAAGAAGAAACTACACCTATTGGAGAGATAGAAAGAGAAGTCTATAGAACTGAGTCTGATCTAAGGGTTGAGTCTAAAGAAATTGATACCATCCTAGTTGAACATGAACCATTGCTTGTAGCTAAAGAGATTTATGTAATTTTTGCTGAGGGTTTAGAACAAGACATCAGTAAGGGGTCATCAATTTGGACTAGAAAAATTCACGATCACATCCAAGAGGTAGTAGTGGAGATTTTAGAAGAATTTTATAAGGTGTTTCCAAAAAGAATATCTAGTCACCTTCCACTACTTAGGGATATCCTACACCTCTTAGATCTAGTCCCAGTTCGGTTTGCCACATACTTTCAGAAGACCCTATGGAACCTCTTAAGAATCCATACCATCCACCAACCCAGGGTCAAACCTAAAGAGTCTGTAGTCTATTAGGTTTAGGTCCAGAGAGTCCAATAAAATTCCTTTTCATAGGAATGCCTTAGTGAGTCTGCATTTCAGTTAAGTGTCAATCTAAGTCTTAGTAATAAGGACTTTTGTCACATTCTACTGAGTTCACCTGCCTATTTAACTTGTCCAACCATACACGAGTCTCAGAGTCAATTGCACAGCACCTGCATCATGACATTAGCATTCACTTGAATATTGATAATAAGTTGGCTAATCCCCAGAATCGAGTCAAAGATTTTGTTAAGGAAAAACTATGTCATATTAGAAAGTTATATGCTCATGGAGTTGGTCCTTTTATAATGTTAAAGAAGGTTGGAACCAATGCTTGTGTGTTAAAGTTACCTCCATGATTAGGCATTAACTCTATTTTCAGTACCTTAGACTTAATAGAATATAGGGACCCAGCAGTGGTACCCAGCGAGTTTTTGGACCTGACCATTCCTTTGAAAGTGAGCCCTCATCTGAGTGTCCATCCACAAATTGGTCCGAGAGGAAAAGCAGGATTAAGCAGATTCTGGATAACCAAGCTGTCACGACCCACAATAAAGGTTACCAAAGATATTTGGTTCGTTGGCAAGGTCGGTCGGAATCAGAGGACTCGTGGATTACCCGGGAAGATCTGCAACACATAGACCCAGACCTCCTAGAGAAGTACCAAAGTCAAACTGACCCTTACTCGACGGGGTCGAGTTCCTCCCAGCCTAGGAGAATTGGTACAGGCACCAGATTGAGACAGAGGTTTCAGGGTTCCTTATGTATCTCTGATTTATGAGAGTCCTTTTTTTTTATTCTTAGAGTCCTTGTCGAGTCCAGTTGTGCTAGTTAGCCTGGTTCATTGTTGGAATTTAGGAGTTGGTCGTGTCAAGTGTTATTTTCTTTCATTGAGTCCTGTAATAAATCAAGAGAAGGTTCACCTTGAAGGTCCAAGAGAAGACCCATCAACCATGCAATGACCCATGTCTTGGACCACTCCAGGACACATGGCATCACCAGAGCAAAGCAAGGAGCCGGCCCACATCAATTTAGAAAGGAATCTAGGCGCCAACACCCTCCTCCTCTTTTCTTCATGCCGCCCATCCTTATATGGAAGCTTTTGGATGCCCATTGACTTTCACATTTATCATACGATCCCCTGACAAGCATCTATGGAAGAAATTGGCTGCCCCTCTCTAATTGGAAGATCTTCATGCGCCCCAAATGGAAGAAGGTTGCCGCCCAGTCAAAGATGGCAGGAGGAATCAAGGGGCACCCACTCTTTCCCTTTCTCAAGTGGTCCCCCTCCTCTACAAGCTTGGAAATTGCAGCCACTCTCTCTTTTTGACTGTCCTAGATAAAGCATGCAGAGATCCCTGCCTCCTCAAGAAGAATCACATGCCATACATTACAATCAATGTCAATTATGTACTTAAAATAAATGATTTAACTTGTATTGACATGAAAGGGTTATAAAAAGACCTTTCTCTTATAAATGAAAAAAAAGATTAATGAAAAAATTCTAAAGTTCTTTTCCATTGCTGTAAAGGCTCTGGTACTCCGGGAAGGAGTGGGTGTGAATCCCTTAGTGTTTTCTTTCATCTTCTCTAACCTCCCTCAAACCCAAACCCTAGCTGGCCCCCCCTCCAGAAACCCTAAAACAACCCTGCTACCAACCACAGGCCCCCATCTTCTCTTGTTGTTTTCTCAAGGATTCATAAGCCGAAGAGGAAGTCATCTTTGCCACTGAACCATATTTCGAAAATCCTCTCCGGTAGACAGCTTTTTTATCCAGGACTTTCAACCTGTTAGAGCGATCTCCCTGTTTCAATCTTCGAGTGATCACTGTTGGTATATGAAATCCTTTTTCTAATTCTCTTTCTCTGATTTAGTGAATGTTGAGAGCATGTCTTAACCGAGGGTTTCCTAATCTTCACTTTCTTGGTTTCGTTAATATTATAACAGTTCTAGTTCCAATATATACTTCCGCCTGTCTTGCATAGTATAGCTTAACTAGTTTTTAATCTTTTTGGATAATTAACTATCTCATAATATATATATATATATATAATATTATTTCATTGCATTTGTGTCTTATCCATATTCTGCATCACAACTGCAACCCTTTCTACATACATATGGTATTTTTATATCTACAGGTGAGCTGACCCTATTCTATTCCCATCTGAGTGTCCCGATCTGATGTGGCAGTCGCAGTGTGGTGCAATGCACAGGATAGGTTAGCGTCTTTGGGGCACGGATGCGGTTCAGCCATTTCGCCAATGCCACATCGGTGCGGGTAAGCGAGGGGAAGTTTTATCTTTCTTCAAGGCCTGTCGTCACGTAGGAATCTTTCAATAGACTGGCATGCTTTGTGTTTGAATTTGATTGCGTTGTTTTCTACTACAAGTTCAGGTAGATTCTTTTAAACAACTTCTTCTTCTTAACAAAGGTTATCTTAGTAAGTCTACGGGCCCCGAGCTGAGAGTTGCACACCTCCACGGGAACAGTGGTTCTGATCTACTTAAATTTCAAATTTAAACACCAAAGAATGTTTTCCTTATGACGGTACCCCTGACAGAAAAATGAGAGGCCTAGCTTCCTGGCACTCGGGCGCACGTGACAACATTGCAAGGGAAGCTTTGTTACTCCGTGCTCTCTGCACCGGTCCTATTGGACTCGATCTCCCTGTGTATCTCGGCATCAGCTAGCACGATGGAATTCAACAAGCTTACGGTGACTACGTACGTACTAGTTGTGGTAACTGTTGAAAATATTTAAGTAATTTAAAAATTTAAAATTTTAATTAAATATAAATTTTATTATTTAATTAGTATAAAATTATATAATTCTTAATGAATAAAGATTATCTTTTATCTTTTTATATGCCTCTCTACTTGCTTATTGAATATGGATGCGCCTTTAAATATTCTCACACGATATCGTAAAGAGATGCGTCATGCGATTTTAGCATTTGATTATCAATACATCATATGATATGAGACACTATAAATATCTTCTATGAAGAGATGCGATGCATTTTTATATTACGCAGATTACTTATTAAGAAAAGCAACGCCTTTTCTATTGGACTTATTCGATAAAATGATGCATTTTAATGCATCAGATCTATTAAACCTAAGAGACTCAACTCTTCATAATTGACGGATACCTTTAATCAGAGAATACCTAAATATCTATTCATATATGTTCCTTTGTATCTATAGATAGGGGATGATATCACCGTTTTTCATCAATTTGAAAACTATCAAAAGATCAACCTAATACAATTAAGAACTATAAATTTTTCGAGATTGAGCCAACTTGATTGTATCCTTTGAGCGTTCAAGAAGAGAGAATTGAATTCACATAAAAAGAATTTATTTATTTTTTGTTATTTTACAGATTTTATTCACGTAGGGATTTAGTTCATTTGGTTCTGCCTTTTTTTTTTTTTCTTTTGTTAGAGTGTATTTTAAGAAAAATATATAGTGTTTCGTTGTATTTTGAAAGTAAACTTGATTTTTTTTTATTAAAATATATTTTTAAAAAATATATAGTTATTCATTGTATTTTAGAAGTAAATTTGATTTTTTTTATTAAAATATATTTTAAAAAAATGCATAGCGATTCATTGTATTTTGAGAATAATTTGTATTAACTATTTGCATTTAGATTGAATAAATTTTACTTTAAAAAAAATATTATTTATATTGCGTTTTAATTGGAATAATAATATTTTATTTATTTATTTTTATGAGTAGATAGATCATTTGTAAAGAAAGAGGATGTAAACTTTTCATCAGCTGTGGGCGATTTAGAGTTGGCAGCCAGAGCCCGACCTTGTCTGGGAGAGCTGGTTCCTGAATGAGCTGATCCAGTTGTAAAACCAAAGAGAGAGTCGAAAGGCGCATCGAGATGAGGAGGGTTTAAATTGCACGATGAGATGAGATGAGATGAGATGAGATGAAGAGGGTTGAGCGGTGTGAATGGGATGAAGGCGGAGATCCAGACTGGATTTGAGAAATATCGTGTCATGTACTATTTATCTAATATATATATCACCGTCGAACATGAAAAAAAAAAAAAAAAAAAAAAAAAAAAAAAAAAAAAACAACAACATTTGAAGCGGTATCTCGCCGACCCCCACCCATGTGATGTGGTCGATATTTATTTATTTAAATGTTTTTATTATTTCTTTTATAATATGTCTGAGTACGCTTCTGCACGTTGATGAGTTCCAGGGCCCTTTTCCATTTCTTAGCAGTGACGGTTTCAGAGGACAGGAGGAAATGTGATTCATATCCATCTCCTAGCGGGTCTCCACTTTCTCTTGCAAATTTCCCTTGGCTTGATTCTTTTCTTGTTCCCTTCTCACCAAAAAAACATTAAAAAAAAAATAAAAAACAAAGAAGAGGACATTTCAATAAAGTGAACTCAGCACGGCACATTTGGTGCAGCTCACGTCGGTAGGCCCGCTCTACAGGCTTGCTCCCATTTCTCTTCTTTTTGACCACCATTGCGTGGGATCATCTGGAGATATGATGGGATATCATGCAGCCTCTCACCATGAAACCCTCTCTGTCTCCCTGTCAGACTTCGCTATTTAATTTTTTATTTTTATTTCTTTTTAAAAAAAGAGAAAATAGCGCATCTTCCCTGCAGGCTAGCAGTGCTTGCTTATAAAGCAAAGGAAAAAAAACAAAAGGAAATTAAAAAAAAAGAAAAGAAAGTGATTGAGTGAGAGAGAGAAGGCAGGCCACCATCCGGAATTTTCTTTCTTTCTTCCTTTTCTTTTTTTTTTTTAAAAAAAAAACAGTGTTAAGCACCTGAGGCCTTGGACCCAATTTCAAATCCACGCACCGTGTGAGATTGATGGTACTTCCCCTCGTCTCTCTCTCTCTCTCTCTCTCTCTCACTCATCGCAGTTACCCGGAAAGAAAGCGACCTTTCAATCTAAAACCCAAATCGAGATCTGATAACTTTGAGAAGGGGTCCAGCTCCCACATAGAGATTGGGCCCAAACCATAATAAAGGAAGCGCAGCACTAGGACCAGCGGAGAGCAGATAATAAATAATAATAATAATCGAGTAAACGGGTCACAGGCATTTACAAATTGAATATAAAACGAGAGAGAAGGCAGACATCCCCATGCACGATCTGATCACCTCGTCCTCCCCTTTTCTCCTTTCAATCGTCATCACCCCATCCATCCATCCATGTGAGCCTGATTTATCCCCTCGCCAAGATAACGCTTCTTGCCTGTTCCTTGCGACGGTCTCTGATCTTGAGGTCCGGTCATGGACACGGTAATGGATCCGTCGCCCCGCGGCTTCGTCCGCCTCCTCCTCCTCCTCCTGCTGTGCTGCGGCATCTACCCCTCCTCCTTCCCTCCGGCGGCTGACGCCGCTGATGGATCCGCCGGGGGCCCCATCTCGGTCGATCCCCAGCTCAAGTTCGCCAACCCGCGGCTCCGTCTGGCCTACATTGCCCTTCAGACGTGGAAGCAGACGGCTATCTTCTCTGACCCGCAGAACCTGACCGGCAACTGGGTCGGCCCCGGCGTCTGCTCCTACTTCGGCGTATACTGCGCCCCGTCGCCGGCCGACCCCTCCCTCAACGTCGTCGCCGGCGTCGACCTCAACCACGCGGACATCGCCGGGTACCTGCCCCCCGAGCTCGGCCTCCTCGCTGACCTCGCCCTCCTCCACCTCAACTCCAACCGCTTCTGCGGCGTCGTCCCGTCCACCTTCCACCGCCTCCGCCTTCTCCACGAGCTGGACCTCAGCAACAACCGCTTCGTGGGGCGGTTCCCGGACGTCGTCCTTGCTCTGCCCTCCCTCCGGTACCTGGACCTACGCTTCAACGAGTTCGAGGGCTCCATCCCCCCGGCGCTCTTCGATAGTCCTCTCGACGCCATCTTCCTCAACTCCAACCGCCTCCGCCACGGCATCCCCTCCAACTTGGGCTCCTCCCCGGCCTCCGTGGTGGTGCTGGCCAACAACGATCTGGGCGGCTGCATCCCCTCCAGCATGGGCCGGATGGCCAGCCTCAATGAGATCATCCTGCTCAACGACAATCTCTCCGGCTGCATCCCGCCCGAGGTCGGCCTCCTCCGCCACCTCACCGTCTTCGACGTCAGCTTCAACCGCCTCCAGGGGCCCCTCCCAGGCTCCCTCGCTGCCATGGCGAGCCTCGAGCAGCTCGATGTCGCCCACAACCGCCTCACGGGCTCCATCCCCGCCGGGATCTGCCGGCTCCCCAGGCTCCAGAACTTCACCTACTCCTACAACTACTTCAAGTCACAGCCACCTCAGTGCCCCATCGCTGGGGCCGGCGGGAGGGTGCTGCTCGACGCGAAGAAGAACTGTATCCCGGGCCTCCCGGACCAGCGCTCCCCTAAGCAATGCTCCTCCAAGGACGCCCGCCCCTTCGACTGTACCAAGTCCAAGTGCTGGTCCGGCGGAAAGAGCCCAGCCCCCACCTATTCGTCCCCATCGTCGCCGCTGCCGCCGCCTCAGGAAAGAGTCATCAGCTGGAGGCACTCCGCCCCGCCGCCCCCGGCTCCTCTCGCCGGCCAGCACAGGGGCAACTTCAAGAGCGCACCGCCTCCACCACCAGCACCCAAGTCCGAGTCGTCGCCTTCCACCACAGGTCACCCCCCTGCTCCTCCGCCACCGCCCAAGTCCGAGTCGTCGCCTTCCACCACACCTCACCCCCCTCCTGCTCCGCCACCGCCTGAGTCTGAGTCATCGCCTTCCACCACGCCTCACCCCCCTCCTCCCCCACCACCAGAGTCTGAGTCGTCGCCTTCCACGAAATCCCACCCCCCTCCTCCGTCGCACTCGTCACCTCTATTGCCTCCTTACTCCCCCGAACCATCGCGGCAGACTTATCATTCTCCGCCACCACCGCCTGTGCCATCATCGCCGCTGCCGCCACCTCCGCCTTCGCCTGGCTGCGAGTTTGCAAAGCGTCACCACATGCCCGTGCAGCCACCTTCGCCTGGAGGTTCGCCTCCGCCGCCCTCCAATCAGCACCTTCCAGCACCCGCAGCGCCTACTACTACACCGCTCGGGCCTCCAACGACCTATCCTCATCTGCCGCCGCCGTCATCGTATCCCCCAAACACGTCGACAACCCCACCGCCGCCGCCACCCGTCCATCACTCTTTACCTCCGCCGCAGCCGATCCATAGATCTCCGGCGCATCCCCAAAACTACCCTCCTCCACCGGTTCATCCGCCACTGCCGCCGTCCGTCCCGAAAGTGCCTCAACATCACCCGCCGCTACCTCCAGATATGACGCCGTGGCAAGCACCGCCACCGCCGCCGGCATCAGGGTGTGGCGGGAACGTGCCTTTACCGCCCGTGGTAGGGGTATCCTATGCATCACCTCCACCGCCGGCAATACCTTACTACTGATCTAGTTGGTTGCAGCGCGCTCTCTTCCCGTCCACTCTTTCATCGCTTGGTCATTGTTCATTGCAGCTAAATATTCTTTTTTTTTTTTTTTTTTCTTTCTTTTTTTTTCCTCCTTTTTGCGCACCCTCTCCTATAAATCTGCTTAATGTGTTATTGCCTTTTAATTTGCTATTTTATTTTCAGTTTCCCTCCTGTGAGTTTGGGCGTTCGCAAACTTGAGAGAGCCAACCGTTCTCATGTCATTTCGGGCCCATATATAATGTTGAGCAATGGTGACCAATCGTGTGCTGTTGTCCTGCCACCGACTCTCCTTTTTGTGCTCATGTTTTTCATGTTTATTTTGCTTTTTTTTTTTTTTTTTTTAACCATCAAACGCTTTCCTCTTCATCATCTGTAATGATGAACGAGCCGCTGTTTCCTACTCGAGCTTAGCCCCGGTGAATTTGATTTATTTGTCGCATGCAAAATCTCCAAAGCGAGAAGTCCTCACGAGAGCAATCGAGAGATAATTGGTCGACGATCCTTTGTGGTAGGCCCGTGTGCCACAACCAATCAGGCGAACAAAATTTATATTTGTAAAAGGACTGGCAGTGAGAGAGAAGCGGAGTACGACTGAGTGGAGGCATGTGAATCCTTGTGCGCTTGGCAGGGGGACCAGCAGCGCCCTAAGACCTCGAAAGCCGTGTCCCGCTCCATCTCCGCGCGTTACTACTACTTGGGTTATTTTTGGTACCGATCATGGGCGTTGGTTGGCTGGGTTGGGTGTCGGATCTGCTCCGCCTTGAACCTACTCGAAACCCATTGTCTTAGGTGACGTGCTCAGCTGGAGAAGCTCTCTCTTGCATTCTTTCTATATTCATAGAATATTTATGTGTAATTTTTCATAATTTTTTTATATAATTGAGAATTAATTTGATAAAGTTAAATTGTCATCTTATCAAGGAATAGGTGGCCCTTATGTCATACGATCTACACCTATTGGGCAACATCAGAGGAGTATGGTCTATGAAGCTTCTACTCACCATCTAGCAGTATTATAAATTATACAGGTGTGATAACATTGAAATTAGACTAATACATTCTTATGCCAAGGTATGACATATCACTGTAGTATGGATAGCTTCAACATTTAGTCCTGAGCTGTCGATAAAAAAAAAAAAATTATTTGAAGGTATAGAGGCTTCATTTTCTCTCTTCATGACTTCACTAAAAGTAAACATCAAAAACTCGTTCTCCTGAACTCTTCTCCTCTATTAAAAAAAGCTACAAGATACATTTTTGACTTCTATCTTCTTCTTTTACTAAGTTAAACAATAAAGGGCTTTAGCCAAACAGCCCTGACATATCTCATGTTTGTTTTTTATCCTTGCAAGAATGTTGTCCTGAGTGTAAGGCCTTTCCTTGCTAAATTGATTGCCACGTTAGTCCAACTCATCATTCTCGTCATCATCACTATTAAAACTTGGGGTCTTCTAATCGAATCTTGAAACTATTAGATTAGCATCATCTGTGAGAATAAAGTGAAGGCTGTCATCCAAATCCAGTGAGAAAGTTATAACCACCTGGCACTATCCGAACCAGGTTGGGGACTAGATCCCAATCCTTAATCCGTTTGAAAGTGATAACCACTAAGTCGTTGTAGTAAAGCCCTTAAGATATGGGTCCCATAAATGCTCTAAATGTAAAGGCTAGTAAGGAGGAAGTAGGTCAATCCGTGAGTGGGGTTGATGTCGTGAAGCTCCCCCTCACCCATGGAAGGGGAAGATTTAAAGACCTTGACCCAAGGTGATGGCTCAAGGTCTCGGATAAGCGCCTTGGGGTTGCTATGAGCAATAGTAAATCGAGTGAACTGAGAAGCGTATTGAAACCTGAGGAATACCTTGAGGGGAAAAGGAGCTTGAGGTGCTCCTGTCAAAAAGAAGGTCCACTAATCGAAGAGACCATAACTATGGCATCGAATACTAGCAGTTGAAAGACAAAATTAAGAGCCCCATCATCTCATATAGTACGTTGAGGCCTCAAGTGCTTGTCCAGCAAACTAGGTGCCCTAAAACTTCAGCAATGCCAAACTACAGTGATTATTGGCCCATTGCTGGGATGATTAGCATGATCTTTGAAAGGTTCGTTATCAGTAGAGAGAATTTCTCAGCCAAGAAGGTACATGCCTGATAGCATAGGACCAAGGCACTGAAGCCACAAAAGATCAAGATCATATCCTTCTCTGATGTTGACTTAGAGGAGGTTCAGACCTTCAATGATGATGCATTGATCATCTTCATGGTGATCGCTAATTATTAAGTGAAGAGGATTTTAGTTAATAATAAAAGTTCAGTTGATATTCTTTATTTTAAAATTGTTGACCTCACATTGATTTTGATGATCACAAAACAATTAAGTAAGTTACTAATGAGTTTGGTGAAGACCACAATGAAATACAGGCATGCATGAGTCACCAAAATGAACAAAATGGATTCCAAGCTTCTGAATGAGTTTATGGTTCAAGAATGAAATTTTTGTAGAAGATCAAGATCCAAGAAGAATGTTTTAAGCTCAAATCAAGTGAAATCCAGATGTTTGAAAAGTTATTCCATGAAGAAAGTTTAAGACATGAGAGCTAGGATGCTAATCTTCTTCAATACAATGAGTTCTTTGGGCTTGGATTGAGTTTTCAAGCTTTGAAGCTATTAGTCAACTCTCATGCCAGCTATTGGTACTTAAAATGGAAGAATCAGAAAATTTGAAGCCATTAGCTGACTCTCATGCAAGCTAACAAGTCAAATATGTGCCACAGAAGGTTTTACAGTGAAGACTTTCAAGTTAGTCAACTAATTAGTCAACTACTATAGCCAGACAGTGAAGATTTTCAAATTAGTCGACTAATTAGTCAACTACTATGGCTAGACAGTAAAGTTTTTCAAGTTAGTCAACTAAGTAGTCGACTACTGTGGCCTGAACAGTCAAAAATCCTAGATTAGTTGACTACCATATTGACAAACTGCTTGGGAAGCACAGTAACGGCTAGTTCTGACATTCCAACGGTTAGAAACAGCTAGTTTAACATTCAAATCCCTTAATAAACTATAAATATACGTAAATGTGATGGACTAGTAAGTTTTTCAAAGGGTTTTTGAAGGATTAAGAGTGGTAAAAAGAGAGAAAAATTAAGTGAAAAATAAGAGAAAGTTCAACCTTCTTCATTTGAAGAGAAAGTGAGCAGAAAAGTTTGGAAGGCCATTAAAGTTCATTCAAGGCTCCAACCAATAACTCAAGAAGCTTCCTCAAGTGCTCATAACTTCAACAATTAAAGAGAAAAAGCCCATTCAAAGGAAAAAACCTTCAAAAACTGTAAAGTGCTATTATTGTTTCATTTGCTCATTGAGGAGCTGTATACTTTGAAACTTTGTCCATTTGTATGCTGTTTGAGTTTCAACTTGATTGAAACTTGTGTAGGGTGTGCCAAACCCAAAATTGATGGTTTACAAGGCTCCCTTGTACCTAAAAAAATGAAGCTAGCTGGGATAGCTAGAATAGCTAGGATAAGGCTCCCTTGTGCCTGAAAAATAAGAAGCTAGCTGGGTAAGCTAGGATTATAATCATTTATGAAATGATTAGTGAAGAAAATTCTCAAGAGATTTTTGAGGAGTGGACATAGATGCAAGGATTAGCACCAAACCACTATAAATTCCTGTGTTTGTGTGAATGCTTATTGTTCTTGTAGCTAACTACTCTTACTATCATCACTTCACTTTCACATTGAATTCATTATTTTGAAAATTCTGCACATACTTGCTTAAAATTTTCAAAGAATCCAATTCACCCCCTCCTCTTGAGTTGCTTAGCTGGACAACAAGTGGTATCAGAGCTGATGCTCTTGCCCCTATTTGTCCTAACCGACAAAGAGCTAAAGATCTATAACAACCCAAATTGGTTCCATGTTGACTGAAGGTCAGTCCACAAATAGACCCCCTCTATTCAATGGCACAAATTACACATATTGGAAGGCTAGAATGAAAATCTTTATTCAAGCACTTGACTATGATTTCTGGAGTATTATAGTAAATGGCCCTCACACACCCATCCTTAGAACCAATGGTCTTGAAGTTTCCAAATCGAAAGCGGATTGAGATGATCATGATAAAAAAATGGCACAGCTTAATACTACAGCCATGAATATTTTGTATTGCTCCCTAGATGCTAATGAGTTTAATCACATATCTACTTGCTTATCTGCTAAAGAAATTTGGGATAGATTAGAAGTTACCCATGAAGGTACTAATCATGTAAAAGAGTACAAAATTAATATGTTAGTTCACAAATATGAACTACTCAAAATGGAACAGAATGAGTCTATTACTGATATGTTTACACGTTTTACTGATATAGTGAATGGACTCAAAAGCCTTGGAAAATCTTATACTAATAGTGAACTTATGAGAAAAATTCTTAAATCTTTGCCCAGGTCTTGGAAAGCCAAAATGACTGCTATTCAGGAGGCAAAAGATCTGAATATTCTTCCTCTAGAGGAGCTTATGGGATCCCTGATGACTCATGAAATCCAAATCAAGCAACATTGGGATGAGGAGGAAACCAAAAAGAGGAGAACTATTGCCCTAAAAAGTTTTGATCAAAAGGAGGAAATTGATGAGTCCTCTGAAGATAGTGATGGGGATGATGAGCTTGCACTCATCACCAGAAAATTCAAAAGATTCATGAAAAGAAAGAAATAAGGAGTCAGGAGGAGGCCAATGTTAAAAGGAGATTTCAGCAAAGACAAGAAAAAGTAGCAGCCTCTTATATGCTGTAAATATAACAAGCCGGGACACTTTAAATCTGATTGTCCTCAACTAAAGAAGGGTTTCAAGAAAGTCAAAAAGAAAGCCATGATGACAACTTAGGGTGACAGTAAAGACACAAGTTCAGATGAAGAGAAGTAAGAAATGACAAACTTGTGTCTCATGGCATGTGAAGAAGAGGTAAACTCTAACTCTCAAATTGATTTTACTTTTATTGAGTTGCAGGATGCTTTTCATGATTTACTTGCTGAATTTAAGAAATTAGGCATCAAAAATAAAGATTTGAAAATTCAAATCCAAAATCTAGTTTTGGAAAAAGAAAAGCTTTCAAATAAAAAATATGTTTTAACTCAAGAAAATCAGTGTTTGAAAAATGAAGTTAATAAACTTAAACCTATTGTTGATAGGTTCATCTTAAGTTCTACAAAACTACAAATAATTCTTGAAAATCAAAGGGCTATTTTCAATAAAGTTGGTCTAGGTTATAATCCCTTGAAGAAACAAAAATTTTTGAAAAATATTTTTGTTCCCCCAAACTACTTACCCAATATTACTTGTTTTAAATGTAGTAAGTCAGGACATAAAGCCTATGTATATCATTCTCATATCAACAAAAACTTTAAGAAGATTTGGGTTCCAAAAGGAACCATCGCTGCTAACCCCAAAGGACCCAAGAAAGCTTGGGTACCTAAAAACATAACTTAAATTTATGGCTGTAGGTGTGTTTTGTGACCCGAAATGTAAAGAGAAGATAGTACTTAAACAGCGGGTGCTCAAGAGACATGACGGGTGATGAATCTCAATTCATCACTTTGAAAGCTAAGGATGGTGGAGTGGTCACCTTTGGAGACAATGCTCAAGGAAAAATCATTGGCATTGGTAAAATTGGAATCACTTCCCATACTTTTATAGAAAATATTCTTCTTGTTGATGGTTTGAAACATAATTTATTAAGTATTAGTCAATTACGTGATAAAGGCTTTAAAGTTATTTTTGAATCATCTCTTTGTATGGTTACAAATACTGCTGATGATAGTATAAAATTTGTTGGTCATAGGCATAACAATGTTTACATTGTAGATCTAAATGAGCTAAATGACCAAAATTTGAAATGCCTAGTTGCCATGAGCTCTAAATTCAATGAAACTGGCTGCTTATAGCATCGTAGGCTTGCTCATGTTAGCATGGATTTGCTTTCCAAATTGATCAAAAGAGATTTAGTTAATGGTTTACCAAAACTAAGTTTTGAAAAAGATAAAATTTGTGATGCATGCCAATTAGGAAAACAAACTAGAGTTTCCTTTAAATCTAAAATTATGGTTTCAACTTCTAGACCTTTGGAACTCTTGCATATGGATTTGTTTGTGTTGCCCAGCTAAGCAACCCAAGAGGGAAGGGGGGTGAATTGGGTTCTTTAAAAAATTTTGGCAAATATGTGCAATATTTCAAAACAATGAAATCAGTGTGAAAGTGAAGTGTTTATAGAAAGAACTATTAATAACAAAAACAATAAGTATCCACATAAACACAACAATTTATAGTGGTTCAGTGCCAATCCTTGCACCTACGTCTACTCCTCAAGAATCCCTTGGAAATTTTCTCCACTAATCGTTCCACAAACGGTTACAAACTTAGCTAACCCAGCTAACTTCTTGTTTTCCAAGCACAAAGGAGCCTTTTCCTAGCTATCTCAGCTAGCTTCTTGTTTACCAGGCACAAGAGAGCCTTACAAGTCATCAATTATGGGTTTGGCACACCCTACATAAGTTTCAACCAAGTTGAAACTCAAACAGCATACAAGGAAAGAGAGTTTCAGAAATTACAGCTTCTTGATGATCAAATAAGATAAAAATAATACTTTACAGTTTTTGAAGATCTCACCCTTTAAATAAACTTTTTTTCTTTGAATGCTGAAGTTATAAGCACTTGAAGAAGCTTCTTGAGTAATTAGAAGGAGCCTTGAATGAGCTTTAATGGAGTTTTAAACTCTGCAGCACACTTTCTTTTCAAATCAGGAAGGCTGAATTCTGTCTTAATTTTCACTTGATTTTCTCTCTTTTTATCACTCTTAATCCTTCAAAGATGCTCCCAATCTTTTGCTAATCCATCTCATTTATGAGTATTTATAGTTTATTGAAGGATTGAAATGTTAAACTAGCCATTTCTGACCGTTGGAATGTCAGAACTAGCCGTTACTATGCTTCCTAGAAAGTTAGTCGGCTCTCTAGTCGACTAACTTAGGATTTTTCACTGTCTTAGCCATAGTAGTCAACTCTAGAGTCGACTAACTTAGAAATCTTCATTGTTCTGCTCATAGTAGTTGACTAATGAGTCGACTAACTTAAAATTCTTTACTGTTTGGCCACAATAGTCAACTAATTAGTCAACTAACTTAGAAAAACTCACTGTTTGACATAGATTTGACTTGATAGCTTGCAAGGTAGTCGACTAATGACTTCAAACTTCCATTTTAAGTATTAGTAGCTGTCGTGGAGGTTGACTAATGGCTCCAAAAACTTGAATACTCATTCCAAGGATAAGAGAACTCATTGTATTGAAGAAAATAATTGCCTTAGCTCTCATGACTTGAACTTTCTTCATTTGAAAACTTTCTAACCATCTGAATTTCACTTGATTGAGGCTTGAGCCATCCTTCGTTGATCTTGGTCTTCTACAAAAATTTCTTTCTTAAACCATAAACTCATTTAGGAGCTTGGAATCGGTTTTGTTCATCTTGATGACTCATGTATGCCTGTATTTCATTATGGTTCTTCATCAAACTAATTAGTAACTTAATTATTTTGTGATCATCAAAATCAATATGAGATCAACAGTTTAGACCAACTAGAACAACAAGCCTAGGTGGTAAACGCTATGTCTTTGTGATTATAGATGATTTCTCTCGTTTTACTTGTGTTTTATTTTTAGCAAATAAAGATGAAGCATTTTCTACATTTTTGAAGTTTTTCAAAAAAAACTACAAATGAAAAAGGTCTTTAAGTTTTATCTATTCGCAGTGATCATGGAAAAGAATTCGAAAATCAGAATTTTGAAAGTTTTTCCAATGAAAAAGAAATTAACCATAATTTTTTTACACCTAAAACCCCTCAACAAAATGGTGTAGTTGAAAAAAAAGAATAGGACTCTTGAAGAAATGACCCAAACCATGCTGTGTAAAAGCAATCTCCCAAAATATTTTTGGGATGAAGCAATTAATACAGCATGTTATGTTTTAAACCGAGCTTTGATTAGATCAATTTTGAAAAAGACCCCTTATGAGCTTTAGAAAGGAAGAAAACCAAACATTAGATATTTTCATGTTTTTGGATGCCGATGTTTTATTTTAAACAATGGTAATCTAATCTTGATAAATTTGATGCTAAATCTGAAGAAGGAATTTTTTTTGGCTACTCTACTAGCACTAAAGCATATAGAGTTTTTAATAAAAAAACCTTAGTGGTAGAAAAATTCATTCATGTTGTATTTGATGAAACTAATGATCTTCCATCAAGGAAGAAAGAACTAGTTGATGATGCAGGTTTACTTGAAGAGAGAGTACAAGAGATCACACTGAAGGAGAAAGAATGTTCAAATGATCAAATCAATCAAGAAGATAGTATTAAAGCACTTCAACAAGCTGAACCACAAGGTATACAAGAATTGAAAAAGGAGTGGAGGTATGCTCACAATCACCCCAAAGAACTTATCATTAGTAGTCTTTCACAAGGGGTAAGAACTAGATCTTCATATAAAGATACATGCAATCACTTAGCTTTTGTTTCACAAATTAAACCTAAATGTTTTGATGAAGCAAAAGATGACCCTAATTGAATTAATGCTATGCATAAAAAATTAAATCAATTTGAAAGAAATAATGTGTAGACTTTAGTTAGTAGACCCATAGATCATTACCCTATAATTAGAACAAAATGGGGTTTCAGAAATAAATTAGATGAGCATAGAAACATCATTAGAAATAAGGCAAGATTTGTAGCTAAAGATTATAATCAAGAAGAAGGCATTGATTTTGATGAAACCTTTGCTTCTATAGCTAGACTATAAGCCATTAGATTATTACTTGCTTTTGCATGCTTCATGAACTTCAAGTTATTTCAAATGGATGTTAAAAGTGCATTTTTAAATGGATATATTGTTGAAGAAGTTTATGTAGAACAACCATCCGGATTTGAAAATCATGAGCATCCAAACCATGTATTTAAATTGAACAAAGCTTTATATGGTTTGCAACAAGCACACCAGGCTTGGTATGATAGATTGAGCAAGTTCTTGATAAGCAATAATTTTGTTAGAGAAAATATAGACACCACATTATTCATAAAAAGAGAAAATGATGATATATTGTGTCGGTCCCCTTTCCGATGGCATGATTTTTTATGAAAATTGGGTAGAGATCTACTAGTCTTTATGCTAAGTACCATAAAGCCCAAGCGACTCCTATCCAATTGCCATAAGTTACATGCACAAAAATACTGAATCTGCTAAATACTTGATCTGCTCAATTCATTCATACTATTTACAAGATCACATTACAATTTATTTCACCCTGCTCAAATAAAATAAGATTTCCATACTATTCATCAAATGATTCTAGGCAATATAACTTTTATCACGACACTGCTATAAAGAACATATTCACAAATTCATTCCTCAATAAAAATCATTTCTCATAACCATCCAAGTTCAAAATACATCATAGGGTTACAGTTATACACATCCATCCATATCCATTTCAAATACATATACAATCCAAGTAACATAATTCTAGGACATCAATCAATTCATCTAACATCTAGCAATCCACATCAAAATCATGCATCCAAGAGCCATCCTACTATCTCAGATACAAAAATCCAAAAAATTTTAATAATAGAGGGGTAAAACCTAAGTCCCAGTGACTAGATAGCCATCTAACAATGAAAAAATTGAGAATCCACATTATAAAACCAATAAATATATCAACACAACATATCGCAATAGATACAGAAATCTTTTCAAATAAGATAAGAAAACTCATAAGTTAGCTTATGCTTCCAATAATATAACTTAAATAAAATAATGCCACTTTTACAAAATTTTATGATGATGGGCTCGGTGTGCTACCATTAAGGTATATCCCTACAGTCGCCCTCCTGCAGGTGTACTCTCAGTGGGTGAGTATACTGAGCGCCGAGGATCCCCGCACCACATGACACTTCTCACATGTGCGGTTCATCCCAAGTGTGAGCTTGCTCCTTTTCCCTAGGCCTCCTGCTTGCCCCTTCCATGGGCCAATATCTCTGAGCCCCCTCGGGTTATATAATAACCTAGCTCTTTACTGAGCTGTGATTCTTGCCCCACTGGGATGCTTGCAATCTACCCCACTGGGTTGATCTAACTTGTACTTCCCCTGGCCTCGAGATCATAATATGATCGAATCGCAAAGAGGTGCCGGCTATAAATAGTGTGTGCAATGCTCATGCTATGGCACAGTCTATAGGGTGATCAGCCCCATAGATGGCCCAATGCTCTTTATGCTATATGCTGTAGAAATACTCAGATATAAGTTTATAATCCAATATACAATCGGCTATACTTTCTTTGAAACATTGATATTCATGCATGCCTATGCATTACTTTAAAAAATAAATATGAAAAGTGAATTCCATACTTTACTGAAACATATGTTTTTATCTAAACAATACTTTTCATGAAACTCTATACTTTGCTTTGAAACATGCTATAGCCCATATTTCCTTTTCTTTTCTTAAACTCATGCTCTGCTGGAAACTCTTACTTTTTTCTGAAACTCATGCTTTGCTTTGAAAATATGCTGTAAGCCCATGCTTGTTAACTCATGCTTTGCTTTATAACATACTGTAAACCTATGCTTATTCTTAAACTCATGCTTTGCTTTAGAACATGCTTTAAAATTAAGATACATTATAACTGGGTTCTCATTTCCCATATTTAACTACTTGAGATACTATACTTAGCATAACATACTCTGTTTTATAGCAAAATATTACTATGTTATTATAAAATAGTTCACAAAGTTAGATGAGAAATCACTCACCTTATCTACTAGCACATCGCTATGGCTACTATTTCTCTTGTTCTGGCTCCCTGGAACCAATCTCTTGGCCTAAGTTATCATACATGCATTATTAGGGTTATAAGCATCAAGGGTTTCATGAAACTATGTATGCATGCTCTATACCTTAATATCTTAGCATAATATTTTTCAATCCCTAACATACTTAAGGATTCACAATATGCACATGCTATCACCTCATTTGCCTCTAAATCATGTGATTTTAACATCATTCTCTAGCTTAGGAAGGTTTGAACTTACCTTAGCAAAGATGGCTAAACCACAAAGCTTTCTTCCCTTCCTTCTCTTCATCTTCTTCTCTTCTTCTTTTTCTTTTTCTTCTTCTCTTCTTCTTTTTCTTTTTCTTCTTCTCTTCTTCTTTCCCATGGCTAAAACCCCTATCTTTTCTTTCCTTTTTCTCCCTATTTTCCTTTCATTTTCTTCCCTTTTTATTTCTTTTCATACGGTGGCTTAAGGACTAAGGAAGGGTAGTGGGTTTAAATGTTCTTAGAAATTTCTATTTTACCCCTCTCTACTCTTAAGTCATGCTTTTTGCTCCTTCAATTTTCTTTCCTACCTTGCCCTTGATCAAATCTTCAAATAACTTTTTACCAAATTCTACTTATGCCCCTGGTCAAATTTTCGTTATCAGAAAATGAATAACATGGGTTATCCACCCATTAGTCAGTATGGATGCTAACTAATGAGAGTAAAATTAGCCTCAAACTAATTCCACAGAAGATTTTTGTCCATCTAAACCCGTAGTTAAGCGTGCTTGGGTGAGAGCGATTGGTGATCTCCTGAGAAGTCCTCTATTTACTCATTAGTCGGCTAAAATGCCGACTAATGAGAGTGAAATTGGTCTTAGACCAATTTCATAGAGAGTTTTCACACAGTAGTCGACTAAGTAGTCGACTACTATGGATAAAATTGATCTCAGACCAATTTTATAGAGGGCCTCAGACAATTAGCCGACTAAGTAGTCAACTAACTGGATAGTTAGCTGACTACTTAGTCAAATAGTCAGCTAACTTTCAAAGTTAGCTGATGTAATATCCTGAACCTGGAAGTCTTGAAATCTCATTTTAAACATGTTTTTATTGTTAGTTTAGTCTTCTAATGTGAATGATTTGAGTAAAATCTTGAAAAGATGAGAAAGCTGAAATTTTGAAGTTAATTCGAGTTTCTTCTATGATCCTTCCGAAAAGTTAATAAAGTCAGTTATTTAGGATTGTAATTGAAGTTTTTATAATGGTTTTAATGTTTACTAGTTGCTTTTGATCCTTGGAAGAGGTTGGAATGAAAATTTTAGAGGTTGAAATGCATTGAGAGGGCTTTTGGAAATGATTTTATGAGAGGAAAATAAGTTTTTGAAAAGAAAAATTGGATGTTAGCTGACTCTAGAGTCAGCTAACTTGTGAAAATTGGATGTTAGCTGACTCTAGAGTCAGCTAACGTGTGAACTGTTGATGTTAGCTGACTCTAGAGTTAGCTAACGAATGGAGGTTTGCTGTTTGGGAAATTTTGGTGAGCTAACAGGGGAAGTTAGCTAACTCTAGAGTCGGCTAACTCCCTGAAGCTTACTGTTTAAGGCATGTGAAAGTTTTTGTTGCCATAATAGTCGACTATTCAGTCCACTACTGTGAAAAAAAATGTGCTGTAAATTGCTTCGAAAGTGATTTTTGGAAAAAAAATAATCTGTAAAAGTGGTTTGGATGAAATTTTGGCCAAATTAGCCGACTATTTAGTCGACTACTGTGGGAATTTTGTCTGTAGAGTTTGTTTGAAACCAATTTCACTCTTAATCAAGGACTTCCCAGTGGGTCACCCATCGCTTTCACCCAAGCACGTTTAACTGAGGTTTCAGGTAGATAAAAATCTTCTGTGGAAGTGGTTTAAGAATAATTTCACTCTCATTAGCTAGCATCCATGCTGTCTAATAGTTGGGTAACCCCTATCATTCATCTGATAATGAAAATTGATCAGGGGCATAAGTGAAATTTGGTAAAAAGTAATTTAAGAGTTTGATTAAGGGCAAAATGGAAAAAAGAATTTGAAAGGTGAAAATACTTAGTAGAGATGAAGCCATGTGAACTTTAAAAAGCGTGACTTAAGAGTGGAGAGGGACAAAATAGAAATTTTAAAGGGTATTAAAAACTCACTTTTCTTTCTTTAGCCCTTAAGCCACCGTAAGAAAAGAAAGAAAAAAATGGAGAAAAGAGAAAGAAAAAGGAGAGGTTCAACCAGCCGTGGGAAAGAAGAGAAGAAGAAAAAAGAAAAAAAGAAGAGAAGAAGTAAAGAAATGAAGAAGAGAAGGAAAGGAGGAAGGTTTGGTGGTTTAGCCATCTTTGTTAAGGTAAGTCCAAACCTTTCTAAGATAAAGAATGATGTTAAAATCTCATAATTTAGAGGTATATGAAGTGATAGCATGAATACGTTGTAAATCTTTGAATATGTTAGGGATTGAGGAATATTATACTAAGATGTTAAGGCATAGAGCATGCATGCATGTTTTATGAAAACCTAGGTATAAATTACCTAAATAAATTCATATGTGGTAATATAGGTCAAGAAAATCAGGCAAGGGAGCCTTTTCAAGAAGGGTAGAAACCGTGGAAAGAAGAAAATAGCAAAAATGGTGAGTGGGTTTCTCATCTAGCTTTGTGAAATGTTTTATAATAGTATAGTGATATTTTGCTATAAATTAGAGTATATCATGCTAAGTATAGTACCTTCAGTAGTTAAATATGGGAAATGAGAACCCGGTTATAATGATATTATATTTGTAAAGCATGTTTTAAAGCAAAGCATATGTTTAAAGAATAAGTATGGATTTACAGCATGTTTTAAAAGCAAAACATGAGTTTCAGCAAAACATGAGTTTTAAAAAAGAAAAGGAAACATGGATTAGAGCATGTTTCAAAGCAAAGTATAGAGTTTCATGAAAAGTATTACTTGGATAAAACATATGTTTCAGTAAAAATGGAATTTACTTTTCAAATTGGTGTTTCAAAGTGATGCATGGGCATGCATGAAAATCAATGTTTCAAAGAAAGTATAGTTGATTGTATATTGGATTATAAACTTGTATTAGAGTATTTTTTTTTACAGCATATAGCATAAAGAGCATAGGGCCATCTATGGGGATGATCACCCTACAGACTGTGCCATAGCATGAGCATTGCACACACTATTATAGCTAGCACCTCCTTGCGATTCGATCGTGCTATGATCCCGAGGCCAAGGGGAGTACAAGCTAGATCAGCTCAGTATGGCAGATTGCAAGCAGCCCAATGGGGCAAGAATCATAGCTCGATAATAAGCTAGGTTACTGTATAGCCCGAGGGGGCTCAGAGATATTAGCCTATGGAGGGGGCAAGCAGGAGGCCCAAGAAAAAGGGGCAAGCTCACACCTGGGGTGAACTGCACATGTGAAGGGTGCCATGTGGAGCGGGGATCCTCGGCGCTCAGTACACTCACCCACTGAGAGTACACCTGCAGGAGGGCGACTGTAGGGATGTACCTTAGTAGTAGCACACTCAGCTCAGCATCATAAAATTTTGTAAATGCGATATTTCTTCATTTAATTTATATTATTGGAAGCATAAGCTAACTATTAAGTTAACTTATCTCATTTATAAAGATTTCTGTATCTATCGTAGTATGTTTATGGGTTTTATAATATGGTTCTCAGTTTTTCCCCATTGTTAGATGGTTATCCAGTCACTGGGACCTAGGTCTCACCCTTCTACTATTGAAATTTTTGGATTTCGGATCAAAGGTAGCAAATTGACTCTGGGAAGCATGAAAATGATTTGGGTTGCTAGTTATTAGATTGTATATGTATTTGAAATGGATATGGATGGATGTATGTAACGGTAACTCTATAATGTATGTTGGACTTGGATTGGCTGTGAGAATGACTTTCATTGTAGAATGAAATTGTGAATATGATCTTTATAGCAATATTGTGATGAGGCTATACTGCTTAGAATCATGTGATGAAAAGTATGAAAATCTATTTTTATCTGAGCAGGGTGAAATAAATTGTGATGTTATGTATAAACAGTATGAATGAAATGAGCAAGTCAAAGTTTTTAACAGGTTCAGTATTTTTGTACATGTAACTTATGACAATTAGATAAGGATCGTTGGGGCTTTATGGTGCTTAGCATAAAGACTAGTAGATCTTTACCTAATTTTCATAAGAAATCATGCCGTCGGAAAGGGGGCTCGACAGGTTTTGGTATCAGAGCCTAGGTATTAGATCTTAGGGTCATAAGTATGAGCCTAGCATAGAGAGTATAGTTTTCAATGATGAATTTGATCAAATGAATTGTGTTTTGTAGAATGGTTAACACAAAGTCAAGCAAGGAAGGAAAGCAGTCCTCAAGGAGAGGCAGGGGTCAAGGTAGACCCAGATGGGTGAGTAGGGGAAACCAGCCCAGTAGAGTATCTTCTAGTGATTGACCATCTGATGGTGTAGGGATGGGTATACCTCAGGAGCATCTGCATGAGTCTCTTTCACTATCCACTACCCCAGTGCCAGTGAACCCATCCCAGGCATAGACTCAGGGGCCGAGTATGCTAGACTTGGTGGGGATGATTACCTAGGCAGTCATGGCAGCGATGGCCTCTAGTTCTAGTTTACAGTCTAGAAATCTTGAGGTAGAAAGAAATGTAGAGAGAGCTAGAAAGTTGGGGGCTCTAGAGTTTCAGGGAACTACTGACCCCATTCAGGCTGATTCATGGCTTCAGAAAACAGAAAGGGTCTTTAAGGTGATGAAATGCTCTGAGGAGCAAAGGTTGAGCATTGCAACCTTTTTGTTAGAGGGCAGGGCCCAGAACTGGTGGAGATCTGTTAGTAGTAGGCAGCCACAAGGGGTAGAGATGACCTGGGAGAGGTTTAAGAAGGAGTTCTATCGGCAATATTTTTCAAAGGTGTATAGAGATCAGAAGATGAGAGAATTTCTTAATTTAGCCCAGGGGAAGATGTCTGTAGCTGAGTATGAGGCTACCTTTATTGAGTTGTCCCAATTTGCTGAAGCCCTAGTAATGGATGAGAGGGAGAAATGTAGGCTATTTCAGGATGGATTAAACCTCCCAATCAAGGCTAAGACCAGCATGCAGTGTTACAATAGTTATTCTGAGCTGGTGCAAGGAGCCCTCAGGGCAGAAGAGATAGAGAAAGAGTTCCTCAGTAAAAGACAGGAGAGAACAAAAAGGAGTGCACCTAGTTTCCCTTTGGGTGCAGGAGGAACTCAGCAACTTAAGAGGCCCTAGAGGGCAGGACAGTTTAGTTCCAGTTATAGAGCTCCTATAGATGTTGGCAGAGGAGCAGCATCTGTGTGAGTATCTAGTCCTGCCTAGAGGAAGTCAGTATATGGAGGGGTAACTCAGGTTGCTAGTAGTAGGGTGGCAAGAGAGATAAGAGATCAAAGCCGCTCCTTTGGTAGTGGGAAAACTCACCCCAGTGCAATGTTTGTTGGAAGATGCACTTTGGGGAATGTAAGAGAGGTGTTAGGGGATGTTATATCTGTGGTCAGATGGACCACTTGAAGAGAGATTGTCCTAAGAGAATGCAAGGCGGTGATCATCCTCAAGGATCAGCTGCACCTAAGGGACAGCCTATTCGAAGAGGAGATAGTAGTATACCAGCTTCAGCCAGTCAGATGAGGTCTAGTGCTAATCAGCAAGGGATGATTCCTAGTGTTGCAAGGGCTGAAGCTAGAGTTTTTGCAATGACCAGGCAAGAGGCTCAGGTTAACCCAGATGTGGTGACAGGTATATTACCCATTTGTAATTCTGATGCTTATGTTTTAATTGATTCTAGATCTACGCATTCATTCATAGCAGTAGATTTCATCAAGCATCTAAATAAATCTATGAGTTTATTGGATAATCAGTTGGTAATATCTATGCCAGTAGGAAAGCCTTTCATTGCAGATCAGGTGTATAAAGATTGTGCCATTTTAGTAGAGGGCCAAGAATTGTTAGCAAATCTAATTCCATTAAATCTAAAAGAATTTGATGCCATCTTGGGGATGGATTGGTTATCAATGCATAGGGCCAAGTAGACTGTTCAAAGAAGGAAGTAGTACTTCATACCTCAGACAGTAGAGAGGTTTGTTTTGTAGGAGAAAGGAGAGTGTTACCCTCAAGTATAATTTCAGTCTTGACGGCTAGCAAAATGTTGAGAAAGGGGTATGAAGCCTATCTAGCTTGTGTGGTGAATTTAAAGGATAGTGGTCCAGAGCTATCTGATATTCCGGTGGTATGTAAATTTCCAGATGTATTTCCTGAGGAGTTGCCAGGATTGCCACCAGACAGAGAGATAGAGTTCATTATAGACTTGATCCTAGATACTAGATCTATAGCCAGGGCACCCTATAGAATGGCTTCAGCAGAATTAAAAGAACTAAAAGTCCAGCTTTAGGAATTGCTTGATAAAGGGTTCATTAGACCCAGTGTTTCACCATGGGGTGCATCTGTGTTGTTTGTAAAGAAGAAAGATGGTACCTTGAGGTTATGCATAAACTATAGACAGCTCAACAAGGTGACCATTAGAAATAATTATCCCTTGCCGATGATAGATGATTTGTTTGATCAACTTCAGGGGACAGCAGTGTTTTCAAAGATTGACCTTAGATCTGAGTATCACCAGTTAAAAATAAAGGAGGATGTACCAAAGACTGCCTTTAGGACCAGATATGGTCATTATGAGTTTTTGGTGATGCCTTTTGGCTTGATTAATGCCCCACCTGCTTTTATGGGATTAATGAATCAAGTGTTTCAAAAATTTTTAGATAAATTTGTGATAGTGTTCATTGATGATATTCTAATCTATTCTAAAAGCAGAGAGGAGCATGAACAGCATTTGAGGACAGTGTTGCAAGTCTTAAGGTAGAAACAGTTGTATGCCAAGCTGAGTAAAAGTGAGTTTTGGTTAGATGAAGTTAAATTCTTGAGACATGTGATATCAGCTAAGGGTATTATAGTAGACCCTCAGAAAATAGAAGCAATAGTAAATTGGGAAGCACCTACAAATCAGACAGAGGTGAGAAGTTTCTTGGGCTTGGCAGGATGCTATAAAAGATTTATAGAAAACTTCTCTATTATAGCTTCTCCCATGATCAAGCTATTAAGAAAGAATACTAAATTTGAATGGTCTAGTGAATGTCAGGAAAGTATGGATGAATTGAAGAGAAGATTGACCTCAGCTCTAGTGCTTACACTCGCAGATAGTAACAGTGATTATGTGATATACAGTGATGCATCTTTCAAGGGTTTGGGGTGTGTATTGATGCAAAATGGGAAGGTAATTGCCTACATCTCTAGATAATTAAGGTCTCATGAAAAGAATTGCCCTACCCATGATATAGAATTAGCAACAGTAGTATTTGCATTAAAAGTATGGAGACACTATTTATATGAGATAAAATGCCAGATATTTGCAGATCACAAAAGCTTAAAGTATATCCTAACACAAAAAGAATTGAATCTCAGGCAAAGGAGATGGATAGAGTTGATAAAATATTATGACTGTACTATAGAGTATCATCCCGGAAAAGCTAATGTAGTGGCTGATGCATTGAGTCAAAAATCTACAGCAACCTTAGCTTCCATTAGAGCAGTGCAGTTACCCCTGATGTTAGAATTGAGAGAGTTAGATGCAGAGCTGGTAGCAGATAGTTCAGGAGCCTTACTAGCAAATTTCAGAGTCAGACCAATGTTGCTTGAGGAAATAAAAGAGGCTCAAGTGCAGGATCCACAATTGCAGAAAGCTAAAGAATTAGTTCAGAGTGGGTCTCAATCAGAATTTTCAGTTAGAAGTGATGGTATGTTGTTATTTAAGAGTAAAGTATGTGTGCCAGCAGTAGAATCATTAAAAGAGCAAATTTTGAAGGAAGCCCATAGTTCAGCCTATGCAATGCACCCAGGAAGCACTAAGATGTATAGAACTATTAAGCAAAATTATTGGTGGCATGGAATGAAAGGGGAGATGCTGAATTTGTCTCTAAGTGTTTAGTATGCCAGCAGATTAAAGCAGAACATCAGAGCCCAGCTGATAAAATGCAGCCACTATTTGTACTTGAATGGAAGTGGGAGAACATTTCTATGGATATTGTTGTGGGTCTCTCAAAGACAAGGAGAAGTAATGATTTTATTTGGATGATAGTAGATAGATTGACAAAATTTGCCCACTTTTTGCCTATCCAGATTTTATTTACCTTGGACATATTAGCAAAGTTGTATGTGAATGAAATTGTAAGTAGACAAGGGGTACCAGTATCTATTGTATCAGATAGAGATCCAAGGTTCACATCTCATTTCTGGGCAGAGTTGCAGAAAGCTTTAGGCACTAAGTTAAGATTTAGTACAACATTTCACCCTCAAACTGATGGGCAGTCTGAGAGAACTATCCAAACACTGGAGGATATGTTGAGAGCATGTGTTATTGAATTTTTAGGTAGCTAGGATGAGCACTTGCCATTGATTGAGTTTGCATATAATAACAGTTATCATTCTAGTATTGATATGGCACCTTATGAAGCTTTATATGGAAGAAAATGTAGAACTCCAGTGTGTTGGGATGAGGAAGGTGAAAGGAGGCTGCTAGGCCTGGAGTTGATACAGCTCACAGTAGATCAGGTTAGAATTATTAGAGCTAAATTAAAGGCAGCCCAAGATAGACAGAAGAGATATGCAGATAGAAGCATAAAGATGTGAAATTTGAAGTAGGAGATAAGGTATTCTTGAAGATATCTCCTTGGAAGGATATCATGAGATTTGGGAAGAAAGGAAAATTAAGTCCCCGATACATTGGACCCTATGAGATTATTGAGAAGATTGGGATACTTGCATATAGATTGGCCTTGCCATCACAACTCTCTCAGATCCATAATGTGTTTCATGTATCAATGCTTAGGAAGTATGTGCCAGATTCCTCTCATATGCTTCAATAGAGCCAATAGAATTGCAGAAAGATTTATCTTATGTAATAGAGCCAGTGCAAATTTTGAGTAGGGAGGTTAAACAACTCCATAGCAAAAAGATTCCTTTAGTTAAAGTGCAGTGACAGAATCATCAAAAAGAGGAAGCTACATGGGAGAGAGAGGATGAGATGAGATTGAAGTACCCTCATTTGTTCCAAGTTAAAAATAGCTAAATTTTGGGGACGAAATTTTCAAAAGGGGGGAAGATTGCAATATCCTGAATTTGTAAGACTTGTAATTTCATTTTAAACATGTTTTTATTGTTAGTTTAGCCTTCTAGTGTGAATGATTGAGTGGGAATTTTAAGAAAATGTGAAAGCTGAAATTTTGGAGGTTGCTTTAAGTTTTCTCTCATGATCCTTTCAAAATGTTGATAAAGTCACTTATTTGGGCTTTTAATCGAAGTATTTGTGATGATTTCAATGTTTGTTGGTTGTTTTTGATCCTTGGAAGAAGTTAGAATGAAGATTTTGGAAGTTGGAATGCATTAGAATGGCTTTTGGAAAGGTTTTATGATGTTTGTAACTCATTTATCAGCTAATTGGGAAGATGGCTGAAATTTTTGAGTTGTTAGTTAACCAACTTTGGAAGTTAGCTGACTCTTTAGTCAGCTAACTTTGACATTTTCTCTGGCTGTTGGTTTCTGTAAGCTAAGAGGGGAAGTTAGTTGACTCTTTAGTCATCTAACTCCCTAAAGCTCACTATTTAGAGGCTGGGAGAAAAATTTTTCCCACAGTAGTCGACTTGTTAGTCGACTACTGTAGGAAAACATTCTATAAAATGAGCCTGGGAGAAATTTTGGCAAAAGTAGTCGACTATTTAGCCGACTACTTTGGAAAATCTTTCTGTAAAAGTGGTTTGGAAGAGATTTTGGCTACAGTAGCCGACTATTTAGTCGACTATTGTAGGAATATTGTCTGTGAAGTTGGTTTGAGACTATTTCACTCTTAATTAAGGACTTCTCAGTGGGTCACCCATCGCTCTCACTCAAGCACGCTTAACTGAGGTTTCAGGTGGACAAAAATCTTCTGTGGAAGTGGTTTAAGGATAATTTCACTCTCATTAGCTAGTATCCATGCTGATTAATACGTGGATAACCCCTATTTTTCATCTGATAACAGAATTTGACCAAGGGCATTAATGAAAATTTGACCAGGGATAAAAGTAAAATTTAATAAAAAGTCATTTGAGGATTTGATCAAGGGCAAGATAGGAAAAAAAATTGAAGGAGCAAAAATACTTTGTGGAGAAGGGAGCCATGTAAGCTTTAAAAAGCGTGACTTAAGAGTGAGAGGAGCAAAATAGAAATTTTCAACAGCATTTAAAGTCACCCATCCCTCCTTAACCCTTAAGCGGCCATGTAAAAAGAGAAAAAAAGAGAGAAAAAGGGGGAGAAAAGAGAAAGAAAGAGGAGAGGGTTCCAGCCGTGGGGAAGAAAAAGAAAAGAGAAAGAAGAAGAGAAGAAGAGGAAGAGAAGGAAGGGAAGAAAGCTTGGTGGTTTAGCCATCTTTTCTAAGGTAAGTTCAAACCTTCCTAAGCTAGGGAATGATGTTAAAATCTCATAATTTTGAGGTAAATGAGGTGATAGCATATGTAGATTGTGAATCCTTGAGCATGTTAGGGATTGAAGGGTATTATGCTAAGATATGAAGACATAAAGCATGTATGCATAGTTTCATGTAACCCTTGGTGCTTGTGACCCTAATAATGCATGTATGATGACTTAGGCCAAGAGATTGGTTCAAGGGTGTGCTAGCAGCTAAGATGAGTGGGTTTCCCATCTATCTTTGAGAAATGTTTTATGATAGCATAGTGATATGTTGCTATAAATCAGAGTATGTTATGCTAAGTATAGTATTTCAAGTAGTTAAATATGGGAAATGAGAGCCCAGTTATGATGTATCTTATTATTAAAGATATTTTAAAGCAAAGCATGAGTTTAAAAGCAAAGCATGAGTTTAAAGCATGTTCTAAAGCAAAGCATGGGTTTAAAGCATGTTCGAAAGCAAAGCATGGGTTTAAAGCATATTTTAAAGCAAAGCATGAGTTTAAGAGCAAAGCATTTGTTTAAAGCATATTTTAAAGAAAAAGCATAAGTTTTAGAAAAAGCATGAGTTTCAGCAAAGCATGAATTTAAGAAAAGAAAAGGAAACATGGGCTAGAGCATGTTTCAAAGCAAAGTATAGAGTTTCATGAAAAGCATTGTTTGGATAAAAACACATGTTTCAGTAAAGCATGGAATTTATTTTTCAGATCTATGTTTCAAAGAGATGCATGGGCATGCATGAATATCAATGTTTTAAAGAAAGTATAGCTGATTGTATATTGGATTATAAACTTATATTTGAGTATTTTTACAGCATAAGCATAAAGAGCATGGGGTCATCTATGGGGCTGATCACCCTATAGACTGTGCCATAGCATGAGCATTGCACATATTATTATAACCGGCACCTTCTTGCGACTCAATCGTATGATAATTCCGAGGCCAGGGGATACAAGCTAGATCAGCCCAGTGGGGCAGATTGCAAGCAGCCAAGTGGGGCAGGAATCACAGCTCGGTTAAGAGCTAGGTTACTATATAGCCCGAGAGGGCACAGAGATATAGGCCCATGGAGGGGGTAAGCAGAAGGCCCAGGAAAAAGGGGCAAGCTCACACCTGGAATGAACCGCACATGTGAGGGGTGCCATGTGGTGCGGGGATCCTCGGCGCTCAGTACACTCACCCATTGAGGGTACACCTGCAGGAGGGCGACTATAAGGATGTACCTTAGTGGTAGTACACACAACCCAGCTCATGAGATTTTGTAAAAGTGGCATTATCTTACTTGAGTTATATTGTTGGAAGCATAAGCTAACTTATGAGTTTTCTTATCTCATTTGAAAGGATTTCTGTATCTATTGTGATATGATGTATCAGTATATTTATTGATTTTAAAATGTAGTTCTCAGTTTTTTCCATTGTTAGATGACTATCTAGTCATTGGGACTTAGGTCTCACCCCTCTACTGTTGAAATCTTTGGATTTCAGATCAGAGATAGCAAGTTGTTTCTTGGATGCCTGATTTTGATATGAGCTGCTAGTTGTGGATAAATTGATTGATGTCATAGACTTATGTTACTTGAATTGTATATGTATTTGAAATGAATATGGATGGATGTGTATAACTGTAACCCTATGATGTATTTTCGACTTGGGTGGTTATGAGAAATGATTGTCATTGTGGGATGGATTTGTGTATATGATCTTTATAGCAGCATAGTGATGAAAGTTATATTGCCTAGAATCATGTGATGAATAGATGAGAAAATCTTATTTTATCTAAGCAGGATGAAATACATTGTGATGTTATCATGTAAATAGTATGAATGAATTGAGCAGATCAAAGTTTTTAGCAGATTTAACATTTTGTGCATGTAACTTATGGCAATTGGATAGGAATCGCTTGGGCTTTATGTTACTTAGCATAAAGACTAATAAATTTCTACCCAATTTTCATAAGAAATCATATCGTCAGGAGGGGGGCCCGACAGTAACGGCTAGTTTTGACATTTCAATGATAAAAAACAGCTAGTTTAACATTCCAATCCTTCAACAAACTATAAATACACGTAAATGGAATGGATTAGTAAGTTTTTCATAGGGTTTTTGAAGGATTAAGAGCGGTAAAAAGAGAAAAAAATCAAGTGAAAAATAAGAGAAAGTTCAATCTTCTTCATTTGAAGAGAAAGTGAGCAGAAAAGTTTGGAAGGCCATTAAAGCTCATTCAAGGCTCCAACCAACAACTCAAGAAGCTTCCTCAAGTACTCATAACTCCAGCAATTAAAAAGGAGCAAATTAAAAGGGAGCAGCTCATTCAAAGGGAAAAACCTTCAAAAATTGTAAAGTGATATTATTATTTCATTTGCTCATTGAGGAGTTGTATACTCTGAAACTTTGCCTATTTGTATACTGTTTGAGTTTCAACTTGGTTGAAACTTGTGTAGGATGTGTCAAACCTAAAATTTATGGTTTGTAAGGCTTCTTTATACTTGGGAAACAAGAAGCTAGCTGGGATAGGTAGGATAAGGCTCCTTTGTGCCTGAAAAACAAGAAGCTAGCTAGGTAAGCTATGATTGTAATCGTTTATGGAACAATTATTGGAGAAAATTTTCAAGGGATTCTTGGGGAGTGGACGTAGGTGCAAGGATTAGCACCGAACCATTATAAATTCCTATATTTGTATGAATGCTTATTGTTCTTGTAGCTAACTACTCTAGCTATCATCACTTTACTTTCACACTGAATTCATTGTTTTGAAAATTCTGTATATACTTGCTTAAAATTTTTAAAGAACCCAATTCACCCCTCTCTCTTGGGTTGCTTAGTTGAGCAACAAAAGCCTTCAAAAAAATGGGAATCAATGAAGGCCATATGAAGCCTTTTAATGGCCCACTGGTTGGCTTTTTAGGAGCCTAGTCCTAGTTGAGGAGAACATCACCCTCCTTATGACCACTAGAAAGATGCATTATCAACTTATAGTGATGTTGGATTTCCTCCTAGTGAAGGCTCCCTCAGCTTATAATGCCATTTTGGAGCACCTCCATCATAATTTTTTAAAGGCCATTATATTGAGTTGTCACCTCACCATGAAGTTACCTATGAGAATGAAATTAGGGAACTCAGAGGCAACTAGGGTGAGGCAATGTGACATCATCATGCTAAAGAGAAAGGACAAGGCAGTCGAGGCCTTCACCTTAGAGAACCTCAGTCAAGAAGCTAATTAGGTTCAGACAGTTTGGTAGTCCCATGACATTAAAGCGCGCAGAGCCCCGAAGGACCATACATCTACTGTGGGTTAGTCTTCATCATTTTCCAAAAAAAAGAAAAGAGAAGGAAGACTATGGACATCAAAGAGATGTAAACTAGTCTTCTCTTTTCATTTCATTAAATTAAAAGGCAGCCTAAGACCTTTACTTATAAAAAAGGTTAAGTAGCCATATATTTATACTTAGTCTAAGCTGGTTACATATCAAAAAAGACCAAACAATTATACATACAAGTCCAACCCTCTAGCTATTGGCTACTCATAAAAGGCCCCACGTCCTCTGCTACCTCTCTCTACCGCCTCTTCCTAGGATGGGATCTAGAAATGACTAAGGGACACCATCAAAGCCTATTTCAAAACCAATGGTGAATGGTTTAGCACTAAAATAGGTCAACTCATTCTGAAAGGCCTTTGATTGCTGAAATTCTTTGACAACTGGAGCAGAGGTGACAAATAACTCCTCCTAAAGCCTCTAAAATTTTCTTCTATTACTGCACATGGTGATATGGTGATGCTAGAGGATAGAGCAAGGCTTGCCCATAGCCATAATAAAGAATAGAGGAGTAAGTCTTGCGATACTCACCCTCCCCCCATCTTATAGAGAAGTTGGGAGTGAGGCAATCAAGTTCCTTGTTTGCTTTCCCTGAAGCTATTGATAGTGGCAGAGTCCCCAAGCCTACATCATTTGGGCACTCGGGATTTAGAAAATCTTAATCACCACATAAGTCATGAAGCATTGTCTTGTGGCATTCTTTTACTAGCGAAACCAATTGCTCAATGCAATGGAACCAACGCGTCATGCGACAGGATTGAAGTGTTGTAGCTAACCAACAATTCCTAGGAACTATGCCTTAAATGACCTCTCAAGGTGTTTAGTCCATATTATTATTACACTTTAAATAAATTCTTGAGGTGAGCCTATCAATAATGACCCATGGGTCCTTGAAGGCCACTCAAAAGAATTCTTCTTATTAAGCAAGAGGAGAAACTTTGCTCCACTAGGAAGCTAACTTGCCTAAAAAAACTATACTTAGGAGAAAGAGTAGATTATCTGAAGACCACTTGAAAGAACTCTCTTTATCAAGTAAGAGAAGAGAGTCTGGTCTATTAGAAAGTTGACCTTATTGGAAGAACTCTACTTGAAAAAAAGAGAAAATGAATTGCTTCAACACTACTTAGAAGAACTTTTCTCATTGAGCAAGATAAGGGAGTTCACTTTGCTAGAGAGCCAACTTTTTTGAAGGAACTCTAATTAAAAGAAAGAAAGAAGAAATTACTCAAAGGCCGCTTGGAAGAACTCTCCATGCTAAAAAAAAGAGGAAGGCCCATTCTGTTAGGAAGCTAGTTTACTTGAAAGACTTCTACTTAGAAGAAAGCGAGAGTGGATTGCTTGAAGCTCGCTCGAAAGAATTCTTCTCACTAAGTAAAAGGGGGTCTGCTCTACTAGAGAGTCAATCTGCTTGAAAGAACTCTACTCAAAAGAAAGAGAAAGCTAATTGCTTGAAGGTCACTCAAAAAAACTCACTTTATCTAGTAAGAGAATGATATCTGCTTTACCATATAGCTGGATTATCTTCGAGAACTTTACTCAGAAAAAAAAAGAGAGTCGATAGATAAAGAGTTGCTCAGAAGAACTTTTCTTGCTGAGTAAAAAAAGGGGTTTCACTCTACTAGAGAGCTCACTTGTTTAGAAGAACTCGACTTGAGAGAAAGAGAAGGCTGCCAGAAGAAGAGACTGCTTCTAAGAACTCTTTTTACCGAGCAAGAAAAAGAATCCATTCTACCAGAGAGCTAGCTTACCTGAAAGAACTTTATTTAGAAGAAAAGGAGACCAAATTGCCCAAAGGCTACTTGAAAGAACTCTTCTGAGTAAGAAAAGGTGATCCACTCTATCAAAGAGATAGTTCACTTAGAAGAACTTTACTTGAGAGAAAGAGAGTAGATTACCATAAAAAAAGGCTTCTCAGAAGTACTCTCCTCACTGAGTAAGAGAAGGGGGTCCATTCCACTAAAGAGTCAGCTCTCTGAAAAAACTCTATTCGAAAGAAAAACAGAGTGAGCTATAGTTAAAGAGGCTACTTAGAGGAAATTCCTTGCTAAGTGAGAGGAGGTCCACTCCACCAGTGAGTTGGCTCATCTAGAAAAACACTACTCAAAAGAAAGAGAGAGTAAGCCATCAGAAAAATTGTACAAAAAAACTCTTCTCACCAAGCAAGAGAAAGAAGTCTACTTTACTAGAGAGCTAACTTATTTGGAAAAACTTTACTCGAGAAATAGAAAGAGTAAGCCACCAAATTAAGAGGCCCCCATAAAAGAACTTTTCTCATTAAGTAAGAGAGAGGAACCCATTCTATCAAAGAGTTTACCTATTTGGAAGAACTTTATTCGATAGTATACCAACCTCCTCTCTACTAGGAAGGACCCAAAGACCTATTTCTCTTATTGAACCAAACAACCTGGGAGAAACCTCCCTCGAGTGTAGAAGAACTAAAAAGGGAAATTAGCCTAACCTGTAGGCCCCAGTTGAGAAGGTCTCACTTCTCCATAGAGGGAAGAGGACCTTTGTTCCCCCACAAATGAACTTTGCTTGGTAGGCTCAACAAAGTTGCCTCCGATGAGAGGGGACCCAAAGGCGGTGAACCATTGAGAATGTGAAGAGCTTAGTTCAATTATTCACATAAGTAAAGAAGCAAGCAAAGTCAAAAAGACTACATAGGACTAGTCATATTGGTTCATAAGTTAAGACCTTACTTTCAAGCCTACGTTATCAATGTGTTAATTGACCAACCTTTAAAGCAAATGTTACAAAAGCTTGAGAAGTTGGGATGGTTAGTCACAATAAAGCTAAGTAAGTTTGACATTCAATATTAGTCATGACCAATTGTAAAAGTAGAAGTACTAGCCAATTGTATACTTGAACGCATATTTTTTAAAGAGTGAGCTAAGAAACATATCAAGTGGAGCAGAGAATTGCAACATGACCTAAAGTCTAGGTATCGATGGCTTGTCCAATGAAATTGAAAGTGAAGCTTAATAATTGATTAATAACTTGATTTGGGCATGAAAAAGGATGGCCAAGTAGACCAGTAAAATAAAAAAAATAATCTCATACAAATCATTTTAGGTTAGGATCATTTTCGGATTCAAATCATTGAAGTTAAACCCTAATCCTAAATGATCGGATTAAAACTAACCCATAAGTCATTTTGGATTGGCTTAGTTTTTTTTTTTAAAGAATCCAATATACATTTTTTCTCTTATTCTCTTTAAGTAATTTATTAATAATCAACTCAATCCTTTCTTTCTTCTTTTATCCATTTGTAACTCTAAATGTTAAAGTAGATAGACATAAAATTATAGCATCATAAGGCACTAATATAAGTAAAAGTTATAAATTGATAAAATATTAAAATAATATAATTAAGTAAAATTCTATGAAAGTATACTTTTAAAATTAAATAAATATTAATGTCAAATTATTGATAACATTACTAAACAAAATAAATAAATATTGAAAATATGCTTAATCTCACAAATTAAAAAAGTAAGATTATACTTAATTCTAATTTTTCATCCTTTCCTCTAAGGTATTTGAAGTTATTGATATTAATATTTCAATATGCTTCTAATTTCATTATTTATTGAGTCATACTTAAAAGAGTTATGCCCTAAAAGCCAATCATAATCTGTATTGCGATAGGGTCTCTTTTGTTCTTCCAATATATATATATGACATTTTGGTTATAAATAAAAGGTATTATGTTTCATCATTTGTTGTTTCTTATAATTATGATGAACCCCATAAATTAGGGCAATGGTTTTAGGGCTATGATGAGATCATACCAGTGAGACTTAAAACCCTAAAACCCTAATCTAAAACATTTCCAATCATTGGAACATTGAGTCGGGGATCAATGTTACCGAAAAGATTGGCATATCTTATGTATGCTCGAAGCAGATGGTGATTGATCTCACAATCACTTGTGTGAGACACGAATACAAAGATATGGGTGCTCATTAGAGGAATGAGTTTACTGAATTGACCTACCAAGAGAACATTTTATGAAAGCTTACTTATTTATCAAAAGATGATTCTTTAAGTGGGAGTTGTGCAAGTGATCCTTAGACTTGAGATCATCATAGTATCTTATGCACATGAATCTTTATTTTGATTTACACTCATTCATGACATTAAGTTGTGTACGAGGTATTCTGGATATGGTGGACTGTGTATGAAGATTGTGAGTAGATCAATAAGGAATCAATCACTTCTAGTAAGAGAAGACCACATCCTATTTGCTATAATCTTATGATGGTTCAGGAAGTCTTTGATTAAAGTATAATAAAAAATTAGAAAAAGTTTCTAATGTTTCGTTAATTGAATTATCATCAGAAGATTAAGAGAGATATGATAAGTAATTAAGTTTGACATTGATCCATACTCATATACTTATTCGGGATGCAGTATGATTGAAGGATTAAATTGCACGGTAACTTGCCACTGAAGGGTATGTTTGGTATATCCACCAAATTTCATATCTTCTGGATAGACATGATACGTTGCTAGACGTCAATCTTGTCTTGTAGGTTTGATTGAATTAAAGAGTTTAATTTAATCAATAATTAGAAAAGGTTCTAATTGTCAAGTTCGGAATCATACTGATTGGACTTATAAGAATTAGAAATATTCTAATCATGATAGGTCAACTTGCACCTACACCTACTGCTGGCTAGATGTGGAACCCAATGGGTCACACACAAAAGGAACTAATTAAGGGTCTAATTAGATTAGATCATGTTTGCAGGATAGACATGCTAGCACGTGTTGCAAACCCTAGCTCTTGATTCGAATTGGATTCGAATCTGATTCTTGTATTTTGTTAATATAATATGATTAAATTATGACCTAATGTGGGTTGGCCAAGAGTTGGAACCTAATTGGCTTTATTTGGACCATTGGATGGCTCCTTGAATGAAGAACCTGGACCATTGGTTGTCGCCTAAATTTGGACCATTAGTTGGTGCCTGAATTTGGACCATGGGTGATGGCGCCTAGCTTTTGGACCATTGGATGGTGTCTTAATCTGAACCATTAGATTATCATGAAATAAGTGTGGGGTGAGGTTATCAGCGTGAGAAGACTGATAGCGTGCGTATCCAATAAGTTTTTGAGCGGATACATCTTTTCGCTCTCTTAGATGCGCCCCTCCGCTTAGCGCCTCATCATGATGAGGCGCTACCCTTAGGACACGCTCCATCATTATAGAGCGTGTGGATGGGATGCATCCCTTAGTGATGCATCCCTCCACCTCTTATAGATAGGAGTGCATCCCGGAGTTCATAGATAATTGAATCCATCCAAAGAGAAATCAATTCCCTCTCTTTCTTATTTTATTTCTCTTATATGTCTTGTCCTAAACCAAGACAAGGAGGTCTTCTTAAAGACAAGAAGGATGTCTTGTCCTAAACCAAGACAAGGAGGTCTTCTTCAGGACAAGAGGCTTTGAAGAGTTTTTTTTTATAAGAGAAAGAAAATTAGAAAGCAAGCCAATCAAATCCTTTGGAAGGATTAAGCATCAAGGATCAAAGTTTAAAAGGAGTTAGAGTCTTAAACCCATTTTTTGTATGGATCAACGTTGGAGGGTGAACACTTGGGTACCTTATGGATATTCCAACATATTGAATTTAGCGTTACAGGTATTCTTCTTATCCTATATTTACTATTTATTCATTTGATTGTTACTATTAAGAAGATCTTGACTATTAAGGATTTCATGTAAATAAATCTTATTAAGAAATTTATGAAATTTATGCGCTTTCACTGCATTCTTAGGCATGCACAAGAAACCAACAGTTTATTGAGTCATACTAGCATTAACTATTTTATATATTAAAGAATATAAAATATAAAAATATTAAAAATCTAATTATAATTCATAAAATTATATTTTGCTATCTCCATCTAGATAAAATTCTAAAATTTAAAATAAATAAAATTAAATATTTTTTGATAAATACTATTTTTTGATTATTTTGGATTATTGATGATATAATTCAATTCATTTATAAAATTTTTGGATTATTTTAGATTTAAATAATAATAATAATAATGATAAAAAAGTAAAACCAATGGATCCGGATCGAATTTGTGGGCCGGAAGAGGATGCTGCAGCCTCTAGCCTCGGTCTACGTAGATGGCCCGCATAATAAAGTTTAAGGTGGAGAGTAATGATCAACCATTAACTTCATTTGGGGGCAGATAAGGACGGCCACGTGGATGGGTGGGAAAAAAAAAAACAGTGTTGTAAACACCGCCAGATTTGCGGACAGTGGTCGTGTGATAGCGGTGGCGGCGGGGATGGAAACATCCATCGTGGCCGCGCGGCGTGTTATCTTGCTCCGCCCACCTCAGATCCATGCCTGTCTCCATCCCCTCATCCGCTGGGAACGGGGATGGCGTTTGTGGCAAGGTGGCCGGTCGCTCGCCACCGTTGCTGCTGCTGGCCGTGCCAGGGCAAGAACTGAGAAGAAGAGAGATGCGGCCGAGAGCGCCGCGTCTGCCTTTGCGGACCATCTCACCAGGAGGACGCGCTCGGCGGTGGACTTCGACCGGCAGCTCTACCAGCGCTACGCGGACGCCACAGAGGGCCACGCCCACGTGCCCGTCATGCTGGGCGAGGTGGTCCACGTTTTCCGCCGCCTCCACCTCCGCTCCTTCGTCGACTGCACTCTCGGTGCTGCAGGCCACTCGGCCGCCGTCCGTCTTTCTCCTTTGTTGCCTTTCGTGCATTTCACGCCTTCGATGCATTTACTTTTGCTGCCGGATATATTGTCATCGTAGCCGTGATGTTCGATATATTTCCCAACAGATTATAGAGGCGCATAGAGAGCTGGAACTGTATGTCGGTCTGGACGTGGATCCCGTCGCCCATGTCAAAGCGCGAGCTCGAATCGAAGACCTCCTAAATGATGATCCTCGCGGCAGCAGCTTGAAAGCTTACACCCACGTCCGGAATTTCAGGTACATAAAGTCCGTGCTTGGGGGCATCGACGAGAACCTTCTTGACGGCAGAATCGACGGGATCTTGATGGACTTGGGAATGTCATCTATGCAGGTATAACCCCTCCCTCGTCACAAAAGGCGCATACATCCTATCGAGGGGTCTGAGGAGTCTTACTTGTATTGGTGGGGCATGGTTGACTTTTGCTTCTCTCCTGTTTGAGAGATTGCCGCCGAAAATGAAATGTTGCGTCTACTGTATGGAGCAGGTGACCAATTCCGACAGAGGATTCAGCGTGCTTGGCGATGGGCCTCTGGATATGCGGATGAATCCTCAGGTGAGAGCTGCCTCTAAACTTTTCCTTTATATATATATATATATATATATATATATATATATAAAGGAGAGAATGATAGATTTGATTATATTAAAATATAGCTAAGTTTAAATCTAATGACTTCTTCATTTGTATAACTCATGCATTATAAAAATAAAAAAAATAAAATAGCTTAAGCATCCATATGAATTTAAAGATAGAGAAGATGATTAGTTATATTCAAAATGTAGCTAAATCTATCTCTTTTTTGATTATATGTCTTTAGTCCGTGGAGAAGCATTGACTGATAAATTTGAGGGATTGTTTTGCATTCAACCAATAAGATTAAGCTATCTCTTCACTGGTACCTGCTTCATGTGCGTTTTGCAATGTTGTGTCCCATATGTTTTTTCTATTCCCTCCCTCTTGTGAGGTTCTGGTTATGTACGGGCTCAAAGACATCTAGTTCTTCTCTCTGAGTAGGAACCCGTCTGACAGTTCAGTTTCAGGCCCTAGTCCAGTTGAGAGGGGCTTTCGCCTTACCCCATAGTTTATTAAGGAAGCCCAGTTCGATTTGAATTTTGACCCAGGCACAAGCTGCTTCCAAGTTGCCTGCTTAATTGGCTACCTAAGGGGACCCATCTAGAGCATCACTACTCACCTCTACCTTATTAGACGATCCCCTCATATGTTTTCATATCTTGTTTTAATCTTGTTTAACTAAATGATAAGCATAGCTTCAAAACTTTCCTGTAATTCTTTAATTGCTTCCTGCACAATGGCAACACCAATTTTTATTCTTGACAAGTTGGTTTTGATACCATTGTAATCCCAGTCCATGGCTACTGCTGTAGTACTTTGTTGTCTTTATAACATTCTTTATAACATGCTAATTTTAGGTGGCTTAACAGTTAAAAATTGTTCAACTATCTCTCTCTCTCTCTGTGGTGAATTGATGTACTGATTGTATAATTTTAGGTGGCTTTTGTGATATAGAAAGATTTCGTGATATCTAATGATAACAGGATTATGACAGGCAAGCTTGAAGGCGGAGGATATCTTGAATTATTGGCCTGATGTTGAGGTGGGACGGATATTGCGTGATTTTGGAGAGGAGAGCAACTGGCGGTTACTTCAGAAGCAAATTGTGGATGCTCGTGCAGCTGGGGGATTGCATTCTACTGGTCAGCTAGTAGATCTTGTTCGAAGGACAGCTGCCAGGACTGGAGGTAGGTAATTTGATACCGAATATTTCACATGCTAACATGGCACAAGCATATAGCAGGCACACAACAAACACAAGCCTGGATTGGAGAACAAGAATGACTTATATGACCTAGTTGAGCCATAGGTTTTGATAATTAATGCCATAAAACATATTGATGGATTTCCTCAGAATACTAAAATGCATGAATATATTCATGAATACACTCATCTGGAGATCACCATTGGGAATTTGGGAATTAACTACAGCAGTTTGGAACTTCTGAAATAACAATCTGGCACACCATTAAAAGCAGAGATATGAGCCTGGCAAAATTTATGATCATCCGTACCCTTGTCTTGGAAACTTAAATTGCAGGGAGGCAAGGTTGGATCAAGACTGCGACACGGGTATTTCAAGCACTCAGGATAGCAGTTAATGATGAACTCCAGACTCTAGAAGATGCTATATATGCCTGCTTTGATTGCCTCTCATCTGGTGGTCGACTTGTTGTCATCTCCTTCCACAGTTTGGAGGACAGAGTTGTGAAACAAACTTTTCTCGATATCATTGAGAGGAGTGAAGGAGATTTGAGTAGTGAGAGTGGTAAAGGTCAGACACAGGACGGGACTGATGGCGGAGGAGAGACTTGGAGTAGGCATAGAGTGCAGGGAAGGCATGGTACTGTTCTGACAAGGCGACCAATAACACCTTCAAAAGAGGAAGAGAAATTAAATCGCAGGTGTAGAAGTGCAAAGCTTAGGGTTATTCAGAAGCTTTAAACAACAATGTTTTTACGAGCAACATTATTTGCACCCTCACAATGAGAGCTGTCTTGAGTTTGTGTGTTGCTACTCTAGCGCCCTCTTTGACTACTTGGGGATGAACCTGATTATACCCGTAGCAATGGACTTGGTTTAGCTTCTTATTATTACTTTTTTTTTTTTCTTTTAAATCGCTTGGGGCCACCATCTCCTAAATTTTGATATAACCAGTGCACTTGAACTTCCAAGAAGGATCACTTGCAGCTGTTCAAGCCCAATAATAACTCACCATACTTGAGTAATTTATCGTTCATCCTCTCTTAATTATCCATCCATAGATATAATATCTATACATTGGAAGAAATCTCTATACCGTACATATATGTGTCTTGAGTATATATAAAGGGCACTATAGATTCAGATTAGAAATCTTTGAGGCCACTAAAAATATAGGATGAACTCAAATCAGGAGAGTTAAAGGGTTTAGGGTTAAGGGTTTAGAGTTTAAAGTTTTATCATATGAAACTTATCATAAAGACAATGAAATGACTATCTTATTGCATATTTTAGCAGATTGGACGATAAATGACTATCTTATTGCATATTTTAGTAGATTGGATGATCTTATTTAGCCATTCTTTGTCAACAAAAGACAATATACTATAATATTAAAAAAGTATGATATTTAGTTCTCTTCATATTTAAATTCCTTTTATATCATCCAAACATAATAAATGTATTCAACAAAAATCATTATGTCTTCCCTAAGCTTGACCTTATGATTTGAATGTATGAATTGATGGTCAAGAGACCATTTAAGACCTTGGGTTGATTTTTCCTACTTAATTTATAGGATAGATTTTTCTCATGTATTTTAACTTTCTTGTAGCGAAAGTGTGTCTATAATAAACATGATGGGGATCTAACATTTTGAATTGAGTGTCACATTACATAGAACGTTTGAATTAACTTTCTTGTTTAGAATATAGGGTTTGGTTTAATGTTTAGGGTTTAGGGATTTTTTACAGGTATTATCTTTATACATTAATTGAACATTTTGGTGCTAAATTCGTTCTACCACTGGTGTTGTTTTGGATAGTGGTTATGGATCGGTTGCATTTATAGTGTAGCATTTCTAATGGTTATGGTGGTCATGCTTTGTTAATTTTACTTAGTGGCTATTTTATTTATTGCAAATAGTTTCTACGTTTAAATTTTTTAAATTTAAATTCAAAATATAAAAATTATTTAAAAAATTATTAATAAAAAAACTCAAACTATAAGACTAAACCTTCAACTTTGTGTTGTGCAAGCTATCAACACTCTTATAAAATGGTTCAGATGATCTTAATTTAATGAGAGCAGAAAAGTTAAATAGTTCTCTTTTGTAGGAGGTGTAGGAGGTGACAAAGCCAAGTGAAATACTAGCTTCCCATACTTTAGGATTATTTTCTATCATGAAAATTTTAAATTATGAATTTAATTTTCAACCAAGGTCCTGTAGTTCTCCAAGGCCCTCTATGGCGTATTGGTTCTATTTCAGAGGAAGAAGAAAGATGGGTCTTTTAAGATGTGCATGGATTACTAGGTGCTGAACAAAATTACGATTAAGAATAAGTATTCGATGCCCAACGCTGCCGACTTGTTCGATCGGTTGTTCAAGTATTTCATCAAGTTGGACCTTTGTTTCGAATACTAGCAAGTTAGAAAAGTCGTCTGGAACGAGGCCAAGACAACCTGCGTGATGAGATATGGGTCGTTCGACTTTATTGTCACAGGCCTTTTAGCCTGACCATTGCATCCGCAACATTCTGCAACCTCATGACCAATGTTGTCTATGATTTTCTGAACAAGTTTGTTGTCGTCTATTTGGATGACATTATGGTCTACAGCTAGTTCTTAGCCGAGCATGTGGATCACCTGAAGTGCGTTCTCTCATGGTTCAGAGAATATAAGCTCTTCATCAAGAAGTGCGACTTCTAGTGCTTAGAAATTCTATTCTTGGGGCATTGGGTCCACCATGGGAAGATTTGGATGGATGAAAAGAAGGTCCAAGCAATCTTAGATTGGTCGACACCCATCAAAGTGACGGATCTTAGGTCTTTTATAGGTCTAGCCAATTACTACCGAAGGTTCATCTAAGGCTACTCTAAGAAGGTAAGCCCCTTGATTGATTTGAAGTGCACACCGATGCATCTGATCGGGCTTTAGGGGGAGTTTTGATGCAGATGGGGGATCTGGTGGCTTATGAGAGTAGGAAGTTTAAGGAGATCGAGCAGCAATATTCGGCCAATAAGAAGATGACAGCGGTCGTCCACTGCTTGAACAATTGGTGATACTATTTGTTGGCGACTCGGTTCACCATCGCCACTGATAATGTCGCCAACACCTACTTCAAGACCTAGAAGAAGATGATGCTGAAGCAGGCTCATTGGTAGGAGTTTTTGGCAGAGTTCGACTTCGCTTGAATGCATAAACGACAGAACCTGGTGGTCTATGCACTCAATCGAAAGGAGGTGAAATAGTATGTTGTTGCCTTTATAATACTGTAATCCACTTTTAGAAAGAAGGTTTGGTAGGTGGCACAGCAAGATTCAGCTTACGCCAAGTTAAAGATGTGGCAAAGGGTTGATCATGCATTTCTTGATGAAGGGAGACCTTCTGTATGCTAAGGGGAGTAGGCTATATGTTTCTTAGGATGCAGGTTTGAGGCATGACTTGTTGACGGAAACACTACTCGTGATGGGCAGGACATTCTAGCATGGAGAGGATGTTTGCATTACTCTCTAAAAGTTTTCACTAGCCAAAAATGCGGGAGGATGTGAAGGCTTAAGTTCAAACATACTTGATGTGCTAAATGGACAAGACCGAGCGTCGGAAGCAAGCCGAGCTATTGCAGCCCCTGCCCATTCTAGTGAAGCCATGGGCATCCATTATAATGGATTTCATCACCGGCTTCCCTGACGTGAATGACATGCACTCCATCTTCGTCGTCGTCGATCGCTTCTCCAAGTATACGGTATTTAAGGCCGCATCACTAGTGTGAATGGCCAAGATCGCTGCTATGTTGTTTTTCACCCATGTGGTGAAGATTTTTGGGATGCTGGCTGATATCATCAGCGATCGAGATGGATGATTCATGGGCAGATTCTGGACAACTTTGTTTCAACTCGTGGGATCGGAGTAGAAGTTTTCCACGCCACATCACCCCCAGACGGATGGTTACACAGAGCAAACCAATATTTTACTGGAGGAATATATGAGGCATTATGTATTCGCTAACCAGTGCAATTGGTTAGAGTTGCTGGATGCGGTGCAGTTCTGTTACCACCTGCATCGATCATCAGCAACAGGGATAAGCCCGGTAGAGGTATGTTCGAGTTTTCAGCCAATGTCACCTGTAGAAGTGGTGCAACTACAAGGCCAAAGGCTCTGTCTCGTTGCGTATCAGTTTGCTCGGGACAAGGCCGAGCTTTTAGCGATGGTGTAGGATAGCCTCGCCAAGGCTGCTTAGCAGATGGAGCAGGCAAACCCTCATCGGCAACCTCTGGAGTTCAATGTTGGAGAAAAGTTATGCTGAGGCTGACGCCACAAATTTGGCTGAAGGTCACCAACCAGGGGTACCACAAAGGGCTTATTCCAAAGTACAATAGTACTTTGAGGTTATGAAACGGGTAGGTGCTGTGGCCTACATGTTGGTACTATCGGAATGGTTCAAGATACACTCGATATTTCATGTCAGTTACTTGGAACCGTTCCATGAAGATGGCAATATGAAGAGGGAGCAACCCAAACGAGCGCCTCCATTTGTCAAAAGGGAGTTTGACAGGGAGGTTGAGAAGGTGTTAAACCATCGGATGGTGGGAACCAGTAAGAAAGCGGTACAGATTAAATTTTTAATTTAGTGGAAAGGAGAAGATGTCTCCGATGCTGTATGGGTAAGGGGGGAAGAACTGTGGCAGTTTGAAGATCTCATCAATGCCAATAAGGGTAAGAAAAATGAAAAATTTTATGGTTTTCTAACCCCTCGTGACAAGTAGTATCAGAGCTAAACAAAGCCTCTAATAGGGAGATTATAGCATTGGATTTGAAGGTTGGAGCTTAGTTCTAAAGATTGCTCACAAAGCAAAGCAACAAGATGATGCTTGCAGAGGCTAGAGATAGAATCGCGAGGTTGGAAGAGTTGGTGGGCGAGGCCCCAGGTTGGGATTTTTGGTAGCTCATTTCTACAACCATTGAGCATAGAAATAGGTTAGCGATCTTCGTCAAGCCTTCTTCGAGTCAATGAGTGACCTGGAAGGTCGGCTTGAGAGTCGGCAGATCGTGCTGAACACTTTGCTAGCCGAGATGTTGGTCAAGATGTAGGTGATGGAGGATGAGCTCACCCTTTTGAAAAGGGCCTCTAGTCGCCAGCTCCCTTCTGACGAAGCACCTATAGCGAAAGTCCGAGTGCCCAAGCCGAAGTAGTTTGATGGCATCAGAAACACCAAAGAATTGGAGAACTTCATTTGGGACTTGGAGCAATACTTCAAGATGGCTGAAGTACCTGATGCAGAATGGGTGAACCTAGTGAGCATGTTCCTTGCAGGGATGCAAAACTGTGGTGGCGCACTAGGAATAGTTCATGCCCCACAATACATCATGGGTTGGAAGGGAGAAGCTGATGAGATTGAGGCAAACGGGGTCTGTGCGGGACTATGTCAATGACTTTAGCTCCTTTTTGCTGGACATCCATAATATGCCCGAAGAAAAACTCCTCAACTTCATGTTTGGATTGTAGACATGGGCATAGATTGAACTCAGAAGATAGGGTGTAAGGGACATCGCTTTAGTGATGGTGGCAGTTGAGGGCCTCATTGACTTCCGAGTCAACTCCTCCACTCATGGCGAGAAGAAGAAAGCTGTGGTAAACAAACGAATTCTTCTCAAGGTAGGATAGAGAAAGTCTGCAGCCCAAAGAAAGGAGGTGTCAAGCGATGCTGCAATAGAATAAAGGCAAATAAAGTCAGTTGGGTGCTTCATCTATGGAGGTCCTCATCGAGTAAGGGAGTACCCGAAGAAGTAGAAGGAGAAGATCAATGCGTTGACTTCTAAAGAGGATGATGAGTCCGATGGTGCAGAGGAAGGTCCATCAAGGATAAATACATTACAGCTTTTGAATGCTCTTGCTGGGAAGAAATCTTCATCTTACAGGGAGCTGCTATATGTGATGGTCCGAATGAATAGCCAAGAGATGAAGGCTATACTAGACACTGGTGCAACACAACTTTGTGGTGCAAGAAGAGATGGATAAATTGGGGTTAGCGGTGTCCACCAGCATCAGCCTAATCAAGGCTGTGAACTCAGGAGATGGAGACTTGTGGTATGGCGGAGGCTACCTTGGAGGTAGGCTCATGGTTAGGATGTGCAGCATGATGGTCATCCCCCTTGATGATTTCAAGATGGTTCTTGGCATTGAGTTCTTCCAAACTACCAAAGTCAGGATAATGCCATAGCTCCAAGGCATTATGATCAGGGATGAGAAGAGCCCTTGTTTCGTGCCGACACTTGAGGAAAATTGGGGCGTGAAGAAAAAAGGTTGAGGCAGTGTAGCTCGCTAAGCAAAGTAATGGCCAAGGAGTGGCCATGTGCCTAGGAAGTGGCTGACTTGGGGCGGATCCTCAAGTATTAGAAAGGGTAAGAAAAATGAAAAATTTAATAGTTTTCTAACCCCTTCTGATATTTGTCATGCCCCTATCATGTGCTTAGGTTGGAGGGCCGAGGTACAATTCGCTGCGCAGGCGGTAACAGGCAAGGCATGCCGAGTGGGACTTGCTAAGCTGGGATGGCATCGCGCGAAGGAAGGCTACACAGGCTCGACAGCCTTGGCGAGTGAGAATCCAAAGGAGTTGGCCACATGCCAGAGTTGAGTGTCGAGGTTCGCGATACATGTGATGAAAGCGGTGCAGCCATGAATACTGTATACTTGGAGAAGCGATCGACGACGACGAAAATGGAGTGCATGCTGTTCACATTAAAGAGGCTGATGATGAAATCCATTTTAATGGATGCCCACGGCTTCACTAGAATGGGCAGGGGCTGCAATAGCCCAGCAGTTGGTCTTGTTCATCTGGCACACTAAGCATGTTCGAACATAAGCCTCATGTCCTATCACATTTTTGGCCAGTAGTAACTCATAGAGAGCAATGCAAACATCCTCTCCATGCCGGGATGTCTTGCCCATCGCGAGTCGTGTCTCCTTTAGTAAGTCCTGCCTTAAACCTGCATTCTGAGGAACGTATAGCTTACTGCCCTTAGCATACAGTAGGTCTCCTTTGATCTAGAAACACCTGACTAGCCCTTTTGTCGCATCTTTCTTCAACTTGGGGTAGGTTGGATCTTGCTATGCCGCCTGCCGAACCTTCTTCATGAAAGAGGATTGCAGGGTTATCAAGACAGCAACATACTCCTGTACATTCTTTCGACTGAGCGCATTGGACATCAGGTTTTGCCATTCAGGTCTGTGCATTTAGGCAAAGTGGAACTCCGTCGGAGCTCCTACCAACGAGCCTGCTTCGGTGTCAGCTTCTTTTGGGCTTTGAAGTAGGTATTAGCGATATTGTCGGTGACGATGGTGAACCAAGTCCCCAACAAATAGTGTCGCCAAGCGTTCAGGCAGTGAATGATCACTGTCAACTCTTTCTCATGGGTTGAATATCGCTGCTTAGTCTCCTTGAACTTCCTACTATTATAGCCCATCGGATGCCCCATCTGCATCAAGACTCTCGCTAGAGCCCGATCAGATGCATTCGTGTGCACTTCAAAGGGGATATCAATATTTGAGAATAGCAAAATAGGGTCTGAGGATATCGCCAACTTCAACTGCTCGAAGGCTACTTGACATAACTCAGATCAATCTTATTTGCGGTCTTTCAGCAAGTCAGTCAATGGGCTTACCTTCTTGGAGTAGCCTTGGATGAACCTTCTTGGATTAGCAAGTCAGAAAAGACCCGAGATCAATAACTTAGGGTGTTGGCCAGGATTGCTTGGAAATTCCACCCCAAGAATAAGATTTTTTGGTGGTCTACATGCTCGTCTAAGGATTGGCTATAGACAATAATGTCATCCAGATAGATGACGATGAACTTGTCCAAGAAATCATAGATAACATTGGTCATGAGGTTGCAGAATATTGCAGGTGCGATGGTCAGGTCGAAAGGCATGACAAAGAACTCGAACGACTAGTACCTCATCATGCAGGCTGTCTTGGCCTCGTCCTTGACGGCTATTCTAACTTGCCCGTATTCGAAACACAGGTCCAACTAAGTGAAGTATTTGACCTTCGATAACTGATCGAACAAATCGGTGGCATTGGGCACCGGATACTTGTTCTTGATCATGATTTTGTTCAGTGCCCGATAGTCTACATACATCTTTAGTCCCGTCCTTCTGAGATAAGACCGGTGCACCATAGGAGGCCTTGGAGGGCTGCTTAGCTGGTTTAGCAGCTCATTTTTATATATTATTTTTAGTTTATATTTTGATAATAATAATAATCATTAAAATATTTTTTTGTTTAATTGAAAAAGATAATTATGTTTGTATTGAAAGATATTTATTTATAAACTATATATAATAATTTTATTATTTTATTATAAATTATTAATATAATTAAAAATTTGATTTTAATTTGACATTATTATAATTGTAATTATTTATCATTTTTTATGTTTGGCTTGTATCATCTTATAAATTATATAATATTATTTTAATTATATTTTTATATTTGGTAAAATAATGTTTGTATTGTGAATGAGATTTGAAAAGTTTGAAATGATTTTAATTTTTTATAAAAAATTAATAAAAGAATAAATTTAGATTTATCAAAATAAATTAAATAAATATTCAAACATACTAATGTTTATAAAAATAATCATATTTATTTTAAAAATTAGGAAATATATTGTAAAATATATTAAAATTATTAATAATATTGATAATTTTTTTAAATTGAATAGTAAAAATTAGTTATTTTATTATGTGAATTTTGTTCAGTTCCTGTAATTAAATTTCACATGGCTTATAAATTTATCATTAAAATTTTTAAGAAAAATAAATAACACATGTTAAAAAGTTAAAAATAATAATAAAATTATTATTTTAATATTTATACATAATAATAATTAAAAATTTTGTTTTCATTAATTATTATTATATTTTTACTAATTTGATTGTATAATATTATAAATTATGATAACTAAATATTGCCTGCATCATATGATGCGGCGACAACGTTTCAATTGTCTAAGTTGGCCTGTTAATACGGTGGTGCTGCCAATAAATTTGCTTTGGCTTCTTACGTAGTTTAAAAAATATATATATATATATATATATATATTTTCTTTTCATCTCCATCTGTGTAATTATTTATTTTTAAAAAATATAAAAAAATATTATAAATAAATAATAAATAAAAAAATAAAATAAAATGTTGTACGATAATAGATGATGGTGGGACTGTGAAGGAGTCGAGCATCAAAGGGAGCTTTGCTGCCGTGTTACATCCCCGATTTTTTTTTTTTTTTTTTTCATTTTTCGCATTGAAGAGAGAGAGAGAGAGAGAGAGAGAGAGAGAGAGAAAGCAAAGCCATCGATTAAATATAATTTAATTAATTAATTTTTTAAAAAATTTAAAAGTTAATAATTAAAAAATATATTAATTTAAAAATTTATTATAAATGTTGATTTTGCTACTAATATTTTTTTATAATATTTTCAACGTCGACAGCGAGAGCAAGACTCATGTGCCTTTTTTTTCTCTTCGTTTTTTTTCTTTTTTTTTCACATTGAAGGAAGAGTAAAGTCGCCGATTTCAGGCCGAGTCTTTTCACATTGAAGGAAGAGTAAAATCGCCGGCTTCAGTACCAGTCTTATCATCTGCAATCGAGGTTGTTAATATATTTAAATTAATTAATTATTTTTTTAAAATTTAAAATGAGTAATTAAAAAAATGTATTAGTATAGAGAATTTATTTTTCTTTATAACGCTTTATAAGGGCGGTGATGAGACTGTTCGCTATAAATGCTGGCTTCGCTATTGGTGAAGTGTTTTTTTTTTTTTTTTTTTTTTTTTTTTTTGTGGCAACGCTCCGGCGACGACAGCGGGAGTAGGAGCCGTTGACCATTTTCCCTCTTCGTTCTCTCTCCTTGTCTTTTCTCTTTTGCTTTTTTTTTTTTTTTCTCGCCATTGGTTACTCTCTTCGTTTGAGTTTTTCATATGTTGCTCTCTGCTGAAGAAGGGAAGGGTTTAATGGTACGTTTTTTTATTTTATTTTATTTTATTTTAATGTAGTCTTTATCTTTTGTTTGGATAGAAGTTTTTTTTTTTTTGCCAGTATGAAAATGCGATTTTTTTTTGCATTGAATGGAAGAGAGAATTGGAACTTTGGGCAGGTGGGTTTGTGTAGGCGATGCCGAACTGGTTGGAGGCCATGTTAGAAGAAAATTTCTTTAATCTCGTGGAGAAGGAAAGGAACATCTTTTGCCTCGATTGATTTTTTTCTGCACCGACTCCTACAGGTCGTTTTTTCCTCATCTATTTTATCTATTTTTTAAAAAAATATTTTTTAAAATATTTAAATTAATTTAATTTCAAACATACTTTTAAGTCAATCTAACTGAACCGGGATGGAAGACTGTCAGTACGTCTCTCAAATCCTTTACTCGATCATTATACCTAGCGATAGAGTTGCAATAAGAGATCTTTCGAACAATGAATGCCTGACATATGAGCACCTCTTTTAAGGGAAAGGGCTCGTTGCGAACTGTTGACGTGTGGCACGTTTATTTTAAGCATAAGGGAGGCATTTAGCTATTATACTTAGCTATCATGCGCAACGGAGTCGCACGCAGTCAAATTCTTTATTTAGCTATTATCCTTAGCCATCAAAAATCTCTCGAGCAGTGTGCTCAGAGTCCCGATCGATGCCGTGTGAGATTAGCCGCTGTCCCTCAGGTATGTAGCGGAATGTTTTTATTTTTTTATGTACCTAATTAAAAAAAAAAGAAGAGATATCTATTTTATAAAGTAGGCATCGTTAAAAAAAAAAAAAAAAAAAAAAGCGCACTCTTTCCCTCACTTTCCAGAACGTTCCCTCACATCTTCTCGATCACTTATAAAACCCTCAACCAGACGGCTGAACCCATTTCCTCCGCCCTTTTTCTTTTCACTTTTTTCTTCTTCTTCTTTTTCTTTTTTTTCTTCTCCTTTCTATGCTTCTCTGATCTGATCTTGAAGTTGGGAGCAGCGCCGAAGCCACCTTCTTCCTGCTCGTCATCGACATTAGCCTTTTTTCTGTCGCCTCTGCTTTCCGCCCGCT